>JAPDSC010049213.1:142074-163988 GCA_026290005.1 Latrodectus geometricus
GTTTACTTGAAATTTTCTTTATATAATTGCTCCAGAGTACTTTACATTACTTAAAATTTAAGGGAACGAACTAAAAATATATAAAAAAATATTTTTACAACTGCAATTTGTAAAAAAATTGAAGAATTTATGTGTATCGATATACTATACAGAAAAAAAAACAGATTAAAAATTGTATGGGAATTTTATATTTTAGAACAATTAAAAGAACATAAAAAAGTTTAAAAAGTACATTTTGGTTACATGTTACTGAGAAAAAACCTATAATTTTCTCGTTGAGTATGTTTAATATTTCGCGTTGCCGTCTCGAATTGTTAAGTTAGTGATTACCTGTTTTGTATGGGTGCAATGAAATTATCAATAGCAATAGAAGAAACCATCTGAAACCAAAAGTAAGAATCTGAAAACCAAATTTTCACAATATTTCTGTTTCTAAAAATGTGATACCTTCAAGTCTGGAACTGTCAAAAAGATTAAATATTGCAGCAAACCATCTTCCGAATGTGCCTCATACATGCTAGATTAGGTATAGGCTAGGAACATATTGGAACTACTTCACACGTTCCATTAATGTAGTTTTCAGACAGTTCTCTACAAGACGAATTGCATGATATCTCGCATTATCACACATTGAGAAAAGAATCACCAATGGCTGCAATGTAAAGTGATATGATGTCCAAGCATGTCAGCTATACAGTTTTAGGGCGTCAGAATGTATGCCAAGTTTAAAATATGTTGATTCTTAATTATGCCGTCGACTAACCTCATCTTTAATATGACATTTCCAGTACGATAATAAGTATATTTCTGATAACCCTTTTCTCTAAACCAAAACACGTTTTGCAGTACACTGCAAATTCAATCATCTCTTATTCAATAAGCATCATTTGACTTTAACCACTTTACATCCACAATCTTAACGATCAATATATTATTTATTTCACTTGATAACATGAAGTCAACAAAATACACATCATTGAGCTACGTACATCAGACTAAAATGGTAAATCCTATTAATAATATTTTTCTACAATTTTGCTATATATAGAGGTACATTCTGTTTTTGATTGACGAAATCTAAATATAAACAATCATTTTTAAAATGAATTTTAAGTTTTGAAATATATATTTACTGAAAATATATGAAAACTAAAGATTTTCATAATTATCAAGATTCAATTTTAAGAATCCATGTTTACGAAACGAAGTGCACAATCAAAAATAAATTATGTCCTCTCAAAATTAAAAAAATATGAAGCATAATTTTCAAAGCAAATTTTAATTAACCTATGAGAATAAAGCAACTAGGATTAATTAGCCTCTTTCTTCACAATCAAGAAAATGTTTCGAAATTATCAATTGTTCAAGTTGAATTTCTCTTACATTTTATTTGTGAATATAATTGAGTCTCAAGAGAACATTTTAGACGTAACCAATACATATTTTGCTTATTCAAGTGGCTAATTAGGAAACTTAATCATTTTTGATTCAAGAACATTTCTAGATTTCTCTCTACAATATATGTTCATACCAAAGCACATATTGACTTTTTTATTTATGTTAGAGATAACATAACAAATTTTTAGAGAAACCATTTTTTTTCATTTGTGAAGATTTAATAATAAATTATTCATTTTAGGAAAGAAATGGTCAAACTAAAATATAAATTTTTGCTTAGTTCAAATTATTTTCTCTTGCTGTTGAAATTGCAAAGTTGAATATTATATATTATTATATCGTAGATAATATAATACTTATAGTCTGATATGATTAAATGTATTTTAGAGCAATGATTTTGCCTTTTACATTATATTTAAAAATTGTTCTTAAATTTATTACCTATGACAATTTAACGTAGTCAATTTAATGACCAGCTCTCTCAGTTCGAGTTTATATAATTTTTATAATCTGTAAGTATACTTTTTTATTAAATGAACTAATGATGTATTAATTAAATTTTAATAATATATACTAATCCTAGAACAAAAAGTCTATGAAGTACTTAATAATAATGTGGACACATAAAAATATATCTATTTTTAATATCTGTATAATTTATTTCTTAATAAATAATATTTACTGAGATTTGAAATGAATTTTAAATATAAACTAATATTATTTAAATCCATTTCCCGATGAGATTTTATGACTAAGGTTAAAAATCACATCACTGTTCCTCAATATTTCTAATCACTTCCACTTTAAATAAATAAAAAGGATAACATTATTAAAAGAAAGCAGTATCAAAGATTTTATCAGAGAAGTTCTGTTTTATTTATGCAAAAATCAGTATTCTAGACCATACTAGAATTATCCAATTTTTCAAGCAGCATCATTATGCAAACTCGTTTTAGTAAAAAAAAAAATGTAAGTGATATAAAAGAAGCAACAGTTCCATTATTTAGGAAAAAGTGAAACATTTATTTTCAACTAGGAGTAATAATCAGATGTAAAAACATGCGTTTTTTTTTTTCCTTTTATGACTTTATTCGGATAGTAAGTTTAACGGCAGTAAAGAAATAATTTTTATGATAACTTATAAAAGAAACTGGAACTCAAATATAATAATAATTTACAGTAATGGATCAAAATCTTTCAATTTAACGTAACAAATATAATATTTTAATTAAATAGTTTAATAAAATCTAATGTGGTAGTAAAAATTTTAATCGTGCTGTTTATATGTTCTAAAATTTTACTTTCTTTGTAAAATCTGCTTTAATAAATTTCACTTAATTAAGTTTAGTTGTCTAAATCACAAATTACTCTAACTTAGATATCTTAATAATTCAAACATTTACAATGAATTCAAAATTTTCTGTTACTAATGACGATATTGAAAGATAATAATTTTCAGGAGTACTATTGATTCGAAGTTTTTTACTTTTTTACTTGTAATTGGTTATTGGAAATTCGAAAACTGGTTTTTGTCAGAAGAAAAATGTGTTACGGTTTATAAAGCTTTAAAATAAATTATATGATGATGAATAAACAATCATCAAAATGATAAAGTAGGCTTTATTTTTGAACTTTTTAAAAATTTTAGTATATTTTTATAAGTTTCAAACTTCAAAATTAGTAAAGAATTGTAATTTATTTGATATTTTATCACCCTAAAGCTTTTGTTGCTCACTATTGGTACACAGACAAAATCCTAGAGTTTGAAGAGGTTTCCTAGCGAAACGTCTACTTTCGAGATTGGAAACGTATCTATGATACGTTAAACTAAATGTTAAATATTACATATTTACTATTATTTAAAAACAAATATGTCTATTCAACAATAATATTTAATTCATCTCCAATAACCCTTTTTTTAATTATTTACATAGTAATGCAATTGTTATATTATTATTATTATTATTATTACAATATGTTTCCTGATAATTTATTTAAAATACAAAAATTATTGGTAAATTTATGTATGAATTTAAAATTTTATGTTAAGAAAATACAGAATGTAATTAAAATATGAAGTTATTCTTAAAATACTTTCATTTATGCTTACAGAATTAACTAATAAATGTTGCATAGTCTATACAGATGAAAAAACAACTAATACAGAAATTAAATAATGGATTAAAAATAAGAAATTGAAATTCGTAAATTCAAAGTTATCTAGCTAAAATTCTCATAATTTATCGTTAAATAAATTATAAAAACAATCAATGAAATAACATTGGAAGTACAAACATTATATGCAAATATAAATCAAATTATGTTCTGAAGAAAAGAGTTTGAACTTATTAAAATAATATAAAAATAGAAAGTTTCCATTTGGGGATATTCCATTTAGAAAATAATTTTTAGTCTTCTTTTGTGAAAAAAGCGATTGAAAAGGGAATTGAGAGAAGTCAATATTTCACGTGCTATCAAAGATATAGTAAGATTATTTGATTGATAGCTTTAGAAAAATCTTTTTTTTTCAAGTCTGTTTTATCTTGTTTCGTGGGGAAAAGCGAGATATTTTGTTGGATATAAAAAGCAAGGGTTTTTCAAGACAAAATAAAATCCCAAAAAGATTTCTCAAGATAGATTTTTTAAGAGAATGAAAACTTGTCAAAAAATTTGGTGCATATTACTGTAAATGCTCTGTAGTTATGAATAAAGATTGAAAATCGTTTTGTTCAAGAATACTTTACAACACTATGGTCCTTTATTGAGTATAGAAGTAACAATTTATCATCATTATTATAACGAAGTTAAAAACAACACGAGAGAAAAATTAGTGTTCATTTAAGAGTGACCTACAAATATAACTGCTATATAAAATGATATATTTTATTGCCCGATCGTTTGCGTGTGCATTTGAATTATTGGTATATGTGAGAAAATCAAAAAGTCATTTGATTTTTTTTTATCATTGCTATTATAAAAATGTCAAGTGACCTTCATAATTAATAATTTGACAAAAATTAATTACATTAACAAATGGCAGGAATTAAAAACTTTTCTTCATAAACATTGTTTTAGAATCCGAGAAAAAATATTTTGAGATTTTAATGAGCTAGGAAAAAATATGTTTTGCAAAAAATGCTGTACTTTTTTTTAGCAGTTATTACAATGAATATCAAGTTATCGTCTGCTACTTAATATTTTTTACTTACAAATATGTTCTCAAATGAACTATGACTGCGAAGTTACGGTTGTGAGTTTTTTAAAATAAAATATCCTTATTCACTTAATCAAAAATGATTTAAAGCATAGTTGCAGTCAAACGTTGTAAAAATCAGTAATTAAGGAGAAAAAGTAAACGTTTCAGTAAAAAAAATATTCAGGCACAAAGAAACTAATTTCGAAAAATATTTGTGAATATATAATATTTAATAAGAACTCATTAAATAAAAAAATTGGCTTGAAATTCTTGATAAATTTTAACTAGTTATTAATTTAATGTATTGAATTGCTAATACTAGTATTACTAAATGATACTGCTAAGTGTTCTTATTGTCAATTCAATTGATAATCGCATATATTATGATCAATAATTTTTTTGTTAATGTTTATTAGTGTGTATGAAAGCGATTTAGTATTATTAAAAATTTGTTAACATTTGCCGCAAAATAAAATTTAATTATTGAAAGTTTTATGTTTAAAAAATAGGGAAGTAAAACATCTGGAGTGATAAATATCAACATATGCATTTACAAAAAGGTTTACCATTTATAAATGTCACAATATTACTTGGTTTTTAATAGATTTCCAGACTTTATAAGAATTTTGTGAAATTTTATGAAACTAAATTAATAATTCCTTATAAATTAGTTTTCTTTATGAAATAATATGTATAATTTAGAATGTCGCAAGATTTTATTTTTTAAAAGTATTTTATGTTTCTTTGTAAAGAACTGGTATACTGAATAATATTTAATCAGTAATGATCTATCTACAATACTAATTAATGTTTCATTTCCGGGAAGCTGGAAATAATTCTACACCTTAAAAATATATTTGAATATTAACTGGTTTATACTCTTTAATGCTAAAAAATTGTTTAAAGATTTATATGAAGATTTCTTTCCACAATCACTGTCAAAAATTGTTTGAAAAATTATAGTTCTTGGTAAAATTATACGAAAAAATATATTGCAATATTTTGAAATGGTATTGAAATTTTATCAAAAGAATGTAGTTTATATGAATGTTACTGACATATTCGAGAAGATGATCAAGATGATTGAAATCTCATGAAAGTATGAGCATTGAATTTTCATGAAATTATCATCAAAATTATGGGAGAGCAATAATTTTATTTTCTTATAAACATAATTAATATATTAATTATCGATTGATACATCGATTTGCCCGCTATACAAATCACAAAGTGTCTATTTTGTTATCGATGAAAATACTTTGCTTTTCTATGACTACTTGAATTAAATTAATTATTGAAACAAAGGAATGGTATTGTTTAAGTTATATAGATTAAAAGAGATTAAAAGAGATAATGACAAACTGAAATTATTTGAAACATGATCTGAATAGAGACTACATAGTCAAGAGAGGCAATGCTGGATTTGTGTATTTTAACATTGAGTTGCATTAAAAAATGCACGTTTTGAGAATTATGTTTTATTAAATAGTTTATAAATTATTGGTTGTATATTTAAAAGTGTTTTCTTCAAGAAGATATTTTATTGAATCTTCAAATATGTTACTGAAGTTTGAGAAGAAAAATGTATGATTTATTAGTTAAGGCATTTGGTTTATATAAGCAAGTAATTAATGATGAATTAAAAAATTGCCTAAAAAAATTCATTGTACCTAAAATTTTAAGAACGAAACATTTTTTTATTTATTTAATAAAATTTTTTACAATTTAATAAACATGTGTGATTTCAGAAGAGAATATAATTAAATATATTAATACACGTTTTTATTTACTTAACGTATATAAAATTATAAATGAGATTAGTAAATTCAAATTTTTTGTATTAAAAAACTAAATTGATAGTTGTTCACAATTTAAAAAGTTTTATTCTAATATTTTATTGCTAAAATAGAAAACTATAAACTTTTATTCCTATTTATCATTTTATTTAAGAAAAGTAAAGCACTGTAATTTGAAATAAAAGGAGCATTTAATGTTTAATTTGATGAAAAAAATACATTTTACTTCTTTTAATAATTCTTTCAATTTTTGATTTTTTCATTTACAAGTGCGCTTAGAAATTTTTATCTCTGTTACTGTTAGCATCACATGGTCTGGAGCGAATGAAGAAGTTTATATTATTAGATTATACTAATATTCTAGTTCCTACAATTTATAGTGTTAGAACAATTAATATTAATGAATTGAATTGATTTTATTACTCCTGCAAATATTTGGCAAACTAAGAAAAGCACAAAATTAAATCATATTTATGTTGATAAATATATAAGTTATATTATTAAAATAATTCAAATTTCATAAATATATAATTATATTAATGTAAAACTAAATACTAATTTCGCTTTTTACTCTTATCATGTGCAATGTAGTCATTAGTGATTGTTATATCACTTCTTTTCAAATTTTTAACCCTCTTTTTGTTTCAAAAATTTATTGATAACTTTCCCGAAGTGACAAACTAGTAAAATATCGATAGTCAAAAAAAGTGCTGTATACTTTACATCTTATTGGTTCAAAGCATGGATTATAAAGAAGAATTTATTTTTCATCCAATCACATTTTTAAAGTAGAAAAATATTCCATCCCTTTATTTCAAACTCCCGATTACTTCCGCCTGCTAACGATAAACATAAAATAATATTTTAAGAAGAATCTAAAGAGTAGTTTCTTGAAGCTGCTTGTTACAGTTAAATGAAGCTCATTCCGCATATGAAAGCAAAGCCAGATTTTTCAAGCCTTTTGCGGATATGCAAAGTATTCAAGCGAGGTATTTCGTCATCACGTCAAAATAATTGAAACTAAATCCTACTGAAGAAATTTTTTATTTCCTTTTCTTGGAATTAACTTTTTCAACCAAAATAATGGGATTATTATTTTTCATGCTTTATATCTACCACTGTTTAAAAATAGCTATTTTTAAATGCAGAATTTCTATACTTCCTCAAAATAGAATTTTAAACTTCATGAAATAAATGTGGGTTTTGGAATATAAATGCGTAAAATAAATTCTATACATTCTTATATTTCTTTAAAAATAAGTTCAATATCCTCTTAAATTTGGCGATTGTTAATGATGGATTTGGTAATTGCTACACTTTGTCCCAGACTTCCAATAGTAAAATTATAAATACTTATTACATTGGTCAATTTCTTAATATAGCATACTATATTTAGTATTACTGAAATTGAATATTGAGTGTTTTATATTTATATTAGCCTGATGTAAAAACTTTACAGAAAAAGCATAGTGGCTTAAAGAGAATTTAGTGAGCAGGATATTGCTTAAAATAATTTATTAGTATGAGTTCATTAAATTATCTAATACTACACACTATTTACATGACATTTTATGTCATATTGCTTACATCTTTTCTAAATATTATTTCAAGTCTTTCATAAAATAGCCTAAAACGCCAGCATGTTGAACACATTTCATAAATATAAAATTAAAAAAAACTATGAAACATTATGTAATTTTATATAAACAGCTCTTAAACATCATCTATTTCCTGTTTTGTTGAATTACCTTTTTCTTGCTTAAGTAAAATGTCCATCATGTCAATATATCGTCTTTCGCTATGATAAGTTTGACATAATTCCTCGTATTCTGAGTCACTATGTATGACTAGGATTAATTTAATTGATTTATAATTTGTTCCTTCATTCCACTTTTTCATATGAAACAACATGATATTTTGCAATGAAGTCTGTTTTGCGTACCTGAGATAATGTTAGTTTACTTATTAGTAATGCTAATTTTTACTACTGTGAAACCTTTTTGCTCTCAATTTGCATGTTAAAAAATAAGGAGATTTCTTGCTTCTGTTGATGCACAAAATTGAATGCTATGTGTAAAATTTTGCACTGTTTTTGGTGTACAAGTCGTAGAATACTTATTATCCCCATATTTTTTCAAATATATTTTAAATGTTCTTTTAAAATGTAATCAAAATTTTGCTTTCTTCTAGAGCTTAGAAACCAATATACTTGGCATAATAAGGGCGAATTTGACCCATTTGGCATAATAATGGATAAGAACTCATATAATTCTTGTTTTCAAACAATATAATATTTTTAAAAATACATCGCATAGAAAAAAATGCAGATTATCAATAATTTAATTTGTGAGAGTGAAATTAAAATAATATAATTATTCTTAGAGCTATTATATATTAACCTTATTACTTGCATAAAATAATTATATAGAATACAACTAAAATAAAATCCACATTCACGATTAAACTAAATATCTTTCAAAGTTTTTTTCCAATGAATTTCAACAAAACTTTATGTTTCAGGTAATTTACTACAGTGGTTCTAATAATAATTAAAGAAAATCTAGTATGAACTTTAAGTTACATGATAATAGGTCTGCTTACTTTTCTTTATAGATACAAATGGAAGCTTATAACCAAAACATAAAGTGTGGTTTGAGTCCTCAAACATATATTAGCATAAAAAGAAAAATTTAAAGTTGTCTTTAATAAGTACTTTTCAGTTATATAAAATGGGGAAAAAAAACTTAGAAATTGGAAATACAATGGTTATATTTCTTCTAAATTTGAGGATATTACAGATTTGAAAGTAATCATGCTTTAATTTATAAAAATGTTTGGTGAAATGTCTAAAAGTAAAATTAATTCGAAAGAGAAACAAGAATGTTTACAAATAAAATATATTATGAAGACATTTTTCTTGAATATAATATTGGAATTAAGTGTAAAGATAAAATTAAGTGGAAAAGATAAAATATTATTAGAAACAAGTATATCAGTTTATAATTTATTCCCATGAAATATTTCCTAATCTGAATCTTCAAAAAACAGAAAAATAGCTTGTATTTCATTCTTGTACAATCAAGAATTTTTTATCCGCTACATAAGAATTATAAATTCTTATTCTTTATTCAATTTTATTTAATGGTTAACTTGCACTGTGGAATATAATCTCTGATAGTTCAAACTGAAATATAATCTAATAGTTATTTATTAAATTTCTTTTAATTAAGCACAAATGTGATTTTACTAGTACAACAAATTTCAAGATGGAAATCTTCTTAAACGCATTTACAAGTAATAGAATTATTAAGTTATGAGAAATCTTCGGGATAATATATTCTTAATATTTAATGAATCCTTATAAAACAGATTATTTGCATAAATTCATGTGCTGCACTCGAAGATAGCTTATATTTATACCCAGAGTATAAAAGCCGCTTTATGATTAAAATAAGCGAATAAATTTACATGTATCAGATAGCCTTTTACTTCCTTCGTAGAGAAAGTGTTACCAAGTAATTTCAAAGCGAGAGTAGCTTCTTGTATGGATTCCATGAAAGGCCAATTTTTCTTGCTAAGTTTGATGGGTGGATAATTCAATTCCATATTTTTATGACTAACTATTTCTTAACTGATTATTAATAAACAAGCTTCAGAGAATTTAATTTTGTGAAAAACTAGTTTTTTATTTTAGTTAATGAATTTTACCGTTTTTAACAACAGCAGTAATATATTTCTAAAAGATAAGGATAGTTAGTAAAATATTTTGCCTATAAAATATAGAATTATAAGCAAGAGAGAGAGGGAGAGGTCTTAGCTATAATCAACAGTTCTTCATTTATTTACTATAACTAAGTGAAATTCTAAAATGATTATGAACTATAAGATAAATAAATAATTATATATGTGGGATTGTCTGAATGTAACTATGATTAATTATGATGCAACTTTTCCAAGGCATTTGTCTCATGTGAATTAAATTGGATGATATTAAATAATTTTAAACTTTAAATTAGTGTAAAGCCCTTAAACTTACATATTCAATTTATAATTTATGTTTATAATATAAATGCACATTCTTATTTAGTAATATTTACAGGTTATCATAACAGGTTTGTTAAGTATTTTTTTTTTATATTATTTTCATTTTAATAAAATGATAAAATTGATTTATGTTGTAGCATTGGCTTCATAATAATTGCAAAACTTAAATTAAATTATTTTTCTTTAAATGATTGCTTGCAAATTTACATTGAATATTTTATTTTCCAGATAAGTTAATTCAAGTTCTTCATTTTGTGCATTTATTTCTCAACCATTTTTATGGACAAATTATTTCCATTTGAATAATTATTACGAAAACATTTTACTATGAATTGTTTGATGTGAATACATATACCATGAAAAGAAAATTAAAATACAAGATCAGGAAGCAATATTTATAATTAAATAATTAAAAAGTATGTTAATATATTTTATTTGTTATTTTTATTAATTCTAAGAAAATAGTCAGTATAGTAAATATCTCAGCATAAAGTAAAAGACGTATTATATATCAGTTTGCAATTAGTGGTTCATATAATTACAAGTACTTAAATAAAATATAAACCAGACACAATCTCTGAAGTTGTAAGATAATAATTTAAAATAAATAGTGAACATTTTCTAAATAATTAGAATTTTCCCATTTTTTTGTATCCTTTTACAACATGTTTCTTTTGTATTCAATTTTCAGATTAAGAAATGCTCAAAAAGAATTCTTGTAAGTTAAAATTATAACTGAATAACTGGGGATATGCATTTAAAGGATAAAGGAAAATTATATATAAACGTGAATTATTTAAAATACGGATGTATGCATTTATGTTTTGTTACTTTTTTTTTTTAAACAATTTGTAAGAATAAATTTCTTTGATTAGTAAGAAATCATTTAGTTTGAACGTTGATAAAAATTTTTATATGAACAGATTAAGAAATTGATATATCGTCTTTTTTTAAACATAGATAATTTTGTCTGAATTTTATGATAAACAAATGGAAATGTTTTTAATAAACTTATAGTTTACCCTTGATTGATTCCAAAGCTTTTAATTTTCTTATGTTTCCTAAAATTTACAATATAATAACTGTGCTTTTTTCATGCAAATAATACTCGACCGTAGAACTACTTTATTTCAGTTATTGGCCCTGATTTGAATGTAAATTATAAAAATGTATATTTGCTAATCCTATTTCACTTATTGTGTGATGCCATTATAATTAAGATGTGTTTTTATGCTTTAAATGTGTTTTGAAACAAAAAGTACCTCTCCAATTACTTCAGAAAATGTTCTGCTTCAGTTGTTCTTAAAAAATTACTACTTCAATTTCTCCATAAGATGTTCGAGATGGAAATAGCATAAGAAGAAATTGGATAATGAGACGCTTGAGAGAAGTGGCATAAATGTTGGTCACCAGTAAATACTTCACCAAATCTTATTCTTAAGAGAATGGGTCGTTCTGTGAAAAGAAGCATTAGGGCTTTTTTTTTCTCTTGAACGAACATTTCGTAAAGAGCATTCCATCGTTGAAAGCCCAGATCATGGTTTTATTACTTTTGAATGTGCTTTAACTAAAAGAAAGGAACGGAAAACTATATATGTTAAAACAAAGAATTTTTGATTAAAATTAGCTCATTTGTTACAATTAGCCCATTATTTCGTATATTTATTTTCCTACAATAATCCATTTTCTCTTAAACTAAAATTACTATTTAAAAATTGATTACTATGTAAAGGCTTTTAAAATTTATTGCTTAGTTGAATCTAAATTCAAATGCTTTATGGTACATTACCAATCTAACTAGAAAAAATGTAATTTTTCTATTTTATACTTAGCTAATGTGGAATTTAAAATTTAATTGATATTTTCAGTTTAGAAGAACTCATGTTATAACACACACACACACAAGATATAATCTCAATCAACTATTAATGATTAAAAATGAGGCATATAATTAGTTGTAGAATATAACAATAAAACAATCATCACATCAAAAACTACGACAGAAATCAAGTAAATTTTTACAATCATATTATGTTTAAGTTTTATTGTTGGAAGTTTCAATATGTGAAAAGCATGTTTATGAGTCAAATTTAAAAGTTGATAAAATTTTTAATCCGAAATTGCGCTTAACATGGCAATAAAACTACTGCAGCTCTGTTATACATTGCAGATATTTAGCAAAAATTAATCATATCACGTGATTAGACATATATTCCGATTAGTATAGGAATATTTTTGTTTTAAATCTTCTCTTGAACAAATGCTATTTGTTTGTGTAAACATTTATACACATATGTAAAATCATTTAACACTTATCCATTTTAAGGAGAAATATAATCTATTGCTTTAATTCTTCAAAATTTGCTCGATGTTTCAATTCCCCTAAAGTGTGTTTCATTTTCAAATTTGAGAGATACATTTGCTAGAAATTGAAAAATCGTAATCTTATGTCTAGATATTGATTGATCATACAACAATATTACTTTTTGTGTCAAATGTGTAATTGTTAAAGCTATTTTAATAAACTTATTTAAAGTATTTCTTTTTTTATTACTTTTCTCAATCTTGGAATGATGAATTATAATTAATATTGTAATTAATAAATATTATTCCATGTCATGATTTGTGAGTGTCTACGAAATATTGAAAAATTAATTTTAAAACCAAAGTGTGTGATAGAAAAATTGCTTTTAAATTGACCGATAAGAACTGTTAAGTGATAATTTTGGTAGGATATCTAAAAAAATGGTATGTAATTTAAATCCAAACTAACAAATAGAAAATATCTTTAAGATTTAAAAAAAGTTCCTACACACATTTCCTGCGTATAACATTAAGTTATGAAATTTTAGCTTTTTACTTATATTTTACAACATAGAAAGAAAAGAAACAATTATGTATATAATCCGATTCCTATTGCGAAGGAGGAAGATATAATTGAGTGGGTTCATGTACAGCAAAAACAATGCCACTTAAAGTTAATGGGAAAATGGATGTTAAAGAACCTGATAAAATATATCGGTACTCTGATCTTTAATTTAGATACTTTATTTCAATTTAAATGTTACACGTATATTTAATTCCTCAAGACATGCATCTTTTTTTTGAAAAAAGTGTAGAAAGACTTTGTTAATTAAGAAATAATTTTTTTTGCATTAATTCATTAAAGTACTTAATAGTATAAAGAATAAACTGGTATTTCTACACTGCATTGAAAAACATTTTACATTTTTTTAAAATTTAGTAAAAATGAAGGTCTTTCTAAATTTGAATAAGGAGTTTGAATCAGAATTATCGACAATGAGTGAAAAATGAATTTAAATAATGATAATTAAAATAAATCAGAAATGATTTTAAATGTTAGATGCATACTTAAAAAGTTTATAAACCTACACAGTATGTGAAATATGCATTTTTTATAAAGCTTTTTAAATAGCACTATTTAAGTACTTTTCATATTTATTTTCTATCACTTTATACATCATGCTTTTAATATGCAACATTTCAACCTATCCAACAAAATTTGAACTTGGCCTGAAATGAAAAAGAAAAAAAATGAACTTGGCCTGAAATGTAAGAGATTTAATTTTCTTTTAAAAACAACTCCTAATATTAAAATTTTGTCGTGTTTTTCTATTAACATTAGAGATTTATTGACCACATTTCTAAATATCAGGAAATACTTCTTCCATGAAAAATATTTATTACAGGAAAGAAAATGATATGTGCATTTATTAGCTTATTGAATAAAACATAAATAATTTTCAGACACTTTCTTTTTAAATGACACTAATAATTACAGTGTTTTAACATTTTTATAGCTTATAAAATTTGATTCATATTTTTTTTCTATTATAAAAAATAATTAGAATTTAATTAGATTCAATTAAATTATTTTATTCGCAAATATGTCTTAATTAGCATAAATTCATTAACTGAATTCTCAAAGTTACGTTTGTTGAAAAATTAAAAAAAATATTTTTTATAACTCTTAGCAATTTTTTTTAAAACTTAATTAATTTAGTTTTATATATCATTTTTTAAAATATATAATTCTAAAGTGGTTAATTTATTTCATTTAAACTCCACTATCCAAATTATTTTAATTAAATAAGACATTTTGAATAAATAGATTTATTTTAATAAACTTTTGTCCATATAATTCAATAAAAAGTTTTTGAAGGAATATATATAAATTAATTTAAGAAATAAATGTAATATATTCAATGAAAAATACAGATTTTATATTCATATACTTGCAGTGTAAATCATTAATTGGTATCAATACATTGTATCCAAATTTTATTATTATTTACACTATTTTTTTAAATAGAAAGCATTTTTTTCACAAGAACATTGCTTAAAAATATGTGTCTCAACAAAGAATAAATTTCGAAATTTGTTTAAGCATTTTAATTTATTTTCCTATTTTATTTAAAATTTTGCCACTAATTTAAAATAATTAATAATAAAATGGTGTATTATTATTTGGCTACATCTAATTTTGATAAGTTATGTGAAGTTTTTTTTTTATAAAGATCATTTTACTCTCCCTTTATTATATTTAGCTAAAGTCGTGTATACAATGAAACTTGCAAACATTCGAAATAAGATCGAATTTCCGATTGCTAAAGCACTTCTTAAATTTTTGAGTTAAAACATTTTATATTTTCCAATTAACATTTCTTTAATATTAAAGTTAATGACACTTACAAAGGCTTACAATAGGTAGCTAAATATTAGTTTGGGGAAAAAGTAATCCATTATTTTTTCGGTAGACGTCTGCAGTGATCGATATCTAGTGAAGTATTTATCAAACAACTTCAGAATTATGCTCGTTGGAAAGGTGACATTTGCCACTAAAATATCTTCTTGAGGTTTTTTGTTTGATTAATTCAGTTGCGAGTACAAGGTTTTAAAAATGGAAGACAACAAACAGAAAATTCGATACATTTTCGTTTTTCTCTTGTAACGGCGAAAATGATAGCCGGGTGGCTAAAATTGTGAAAGGTGTTTATAAGACATAATAAGACAGTAACAACCAGTTACGTACAATTTATGTTTCGTCGATTCCGTTCGGGTATTTTTGATGTTAGAGATGCACCTCGCATGTGGATATAGCACCGTCGAAAATGTCCATAAAATATCAAAAATGATCGAAGTTAACCGCACGTCAGCAGTCGTAACGCGCTAGACCTAAAAACCTACATGAAAGCTGTTTTAAACCTTTTTACAAAGTGAATCCAAAAGAAGTTACATAAAGTTCACGTAAAAATAATGGATTTCTTTTTCTCCAAACTAATATATAATAAATTCATTAATTCATCATGTAATTCAATTAATACATTTAATTACACTGAATAAGAAAATTAAAATTTCTTATATAGTGTAATAAGCTTTGAAACCTAACTTGTGACTTAATAAATATAAATTAAAAGTACCTTTCAACAATACAATTTGACTGTTAAATTTCTAGGTGAATCAAAACTACAAGAAAACTTATTTATATAAAGTTTATTTATAAAATTCCATAAATATCATTAAATTGAAAAATAAAGAAAGAGTTAATGATGTATAGTGATTGGAGATTCCATTTCGAGTCCTTGACAAGTACCATTTGGTAAAACCTTTCTTCTGAAGGTCTAAAAATTTGCCAAAGGACATTCTTATCACTTAAAAACGGAGAATAAGGTGTTAAATCACATGTTTATCTCTTCGCTTCATCTTAGTTAAAAAATACGAAATGTTTGGTTTTGTTTTATGGCATCAGTTAGTGGAAAGAGGCGGCTGAAAATATACCTAACTGAGTTATGTATTTTCAAATAAAGCTAATTTCAATTGACCACAAAAGTTTTAAGTAATGTTATTGCAACGCGTGTTAAATAAATTATTTTGTCATTGTTTATTTTGGAATATTAATATCTTTTCAAGCTTCGTGAAAAATAACTCTTTTGCAATTTTTGGATTTTGCTTTTAATAAAAAATTTAAATTTCATTTAAATCTTGTTAAGAATCATTAACAAGAATATAAAGACATTCTAAACACTCTATATTACTTTTTAGAATAACATGATTATTCTAAAAAGTAATATAGATAATTTGAGTTATTTCAATAAATTATATTAAATATATTACAAATGAAGAAATAAAATATTACTGTTTAATTTTAAAACTGTATTTGATTTCTTTTGAATGATAACCATTACACAACTTTCTAACTTAGTTTATAGAAAGGGAAATATTATATAACTTTTATAGCAAAGAAATTTCACCATTTGAAATGTCTTAATGTTACATTTATATTTACAGTATAATGAACGAATTCAAAGATGGAAGTATACATTACATTATTTATGTTACTTAAAACTTGAATAAAAATTATTCATTATTTTTTTCGAGTTTTTTATGAGTGTTAAAATATTTTTATTCATTTACAAACTTTGAAAGTAAAGAAAATTATATATCTAAGCCTTACAAAATTTACCATTTCATTATGTTTTTGCCTCAATGTAAAATTCAATCAATTTCAAAATATACCAGTGGAAATACCTTGAACATTCAGACATTTTTGTTGAATTTTTAACAATGCTTATTTAAAGCAGCAAAAGAAACTTAAGTACCTTAATCCAATGACCCCTATTTTGTAGTATTTTTTGCAATTTATTTTGTGCATTTATCATTTTCATAAAATTTTGGAAGATTCTTCTCAGTGTATGATTTAAGCATAAGAGTTATTTCTTCAAGTAATTTCAAGAATTACATTAGGAAAAGTCGTTAACGTATTTTCTTGGCGTAGTTAAAGTATCTTCTTTTTAAAATGTGATGATTTTAAACTCTATATAAGTAAATAACATAAATTAGCTGAAGTAGTACATCATTCATTAGTGGTCGATATATTAGAATATCGAAATTGAATTTCCCACCAGGCGCCTTAAAGTTCAGAATGCTACTGTCCTATGTCTTAGGAGATATTCACTAATAATGCAAAACTCTCACGTAATCAATTATCCAGAAAATGGCCAAGCACACACCAGGTCTTGACTTAACCACTCTAGTGCATGTACTCGACGACTAATACAAGACGAATAAGGTTCACATTTCGAAGAGCCCCATTAACTGAACAATTTCAGAAGTTGAATTACATTATGTCGAAGGAGACGTAGAAATAAACACTGATGTTTACTTTGTATGTTTTACTATAGATTAAAATTGTCCCACTAGCAAAATATTCATCATGTAAATTAAATTTAGTTGTAAAATAATAGTGTTTTTACGTGTTCCTTCTTCATAAATAATCGTAAATAATGAGGAACGCGTATTGCGTGTTGTAAATATTTGTTTAAAGGTATCGAGATCGGAAGAATAAAAAAAATCAAATAAAATACATGGTTTTAATGATTATTACTAGGAAACCTTTGTTTCCAAATCGATCCAGAACAAATAGAAAAAAAAACTGATCGTGTCTGATTACAAGAATATTTTTAAAAAATTTACCTTGTTATCCTTTAAATTCTTACAACCTGTCTCTTAATGCTTATTTTAAACATTAAGAAATAAATCTTATCTCTTCAGAAGTCAAAATAATTGTTCCATCTTTATTTCAAAAATGTTTTTTTTTCATCTTTCATTGGCTATCTAATAATAAAAGGATTTTTCATGAGATATTAAAGCATATGGCTTTCCTCGGGGAACACATACGAATCGAACTAAGGACTTTTTTATTATAAGAGAAAAAATTCAATTTACAAAAATTAATTGTGGTTAATAAAAAATATTATAGATTAAATAATATTTCAATAACTTATTAAGCTACTAAGTTTCAAAGAGTGCACACACCTAGAACAAAAATAATAATTCCCTTTTCAAACTATATTTATTAATAATAATTTTCAATAATAATTTTATGAATATAATTGTACCAACAAATTCATCATTGCTATTTCTTAGAATATGTACAAATATTTTCTTATTATAATGCTTAGTAAAAATTTTGTATTGTTTCTATAATATCATGCCAAATATAAATGAAAATAATTATATAAAATGCGATTTTTTAAAATGAATAAAATAACAAAGAAAAATAACAAAAATAATTAAACAACAAGGAAAAATAACAAAAAGAATTAAAATTGTATTTGTATATATGAATTTTCTAAATTTTAATAATACAATTGTAAATTCATTGACGAAATATATTTTGAATTCCGTTATTTTCTCACTTAATGAAAACATTTTTTTGACTCACTATTTATGTAATGCATCTATCATAGTTGTTTTTTGCTTATGATGTATAACTTTGAAATGATTTACAAACAATTCTATCTTTAATCATTTTAATTATTACTGGAAGTTCAGTTGAAACAAATATTTTTATAATTGTAATACACTCAGTTAAGTTTATTGTCTAGTACTCAACATGCTATTAAATTATTTGCTTATTGAAAGGAATATTTTGATTTTTTTTTTTTATTTTTTTTATAAAATGTTTATGGTTTACCAGATGACAATTTTTAATGAGAGAAAATTTGTTTTTGATTAAGTACATCAAATGCATATTTTCTATGAAGTATATTTTTCATTTTTCTTATTTACACCTGATTAATGTAATTCTATTTACTCATGATTTTACTTTTTTAAATATTTTAAGTGGAAAGTGCTTAATTAATAGCATCATATTTTACTCTGCGAATTTTTCATTAAAGTGTTTGTTAAGATTTCATTAATATTATAACAATGTGACTTACACTTATATACCTTTTAAATTACTTGGGGTTTTATCTACAAACTTAAGGCCACCTCAGTTTGAATTTAATTTGTATAGTTATACACATTAATTGTAATCTCAATAATTCTAACAGACAGTTACTCTGGTTTGTCGTTTAATTTAACTATAAATCAATAGGGTAGTCAAAAGCTGAATTTAAGCAATTGATAATTCAAAGTCACAATCTAAAATGATTTCCCCAACATTTTATTAAAACAAATGATATTTTTGTGAAGACTAAAATTGGAATCATTGTCTTTAATAATAAATACTATTTTTCAATAAATTTTTGGTTATCTGATGTATATATATGAATAAAATGTATAATAGCTATGATACATATATCTGTATAGATATAATTGCCCTTTCAATTAAGTACAAGGTATTTGTGAATAAACCAGGTATTTATCTAAAAGATCAGACAATATACATAGACTAAGATATTAGTTTGAAATACCAGACAATTCACTTAAACATTGCATTAACCGAAACCGGTGATTCCCTTATACCTAACATTAATTTGAAAGGCTGGTATGATACAATATATCCTTCATTGCAAAATGACATTGAATGTGTTATTTTACTGTGATATATTACATTAATTTTGCTAACGCAAATGAAATTAGAAACTTAATTTTCATATGAAAGGGATTTCTCTATTTACAGACAGTTGTCTTAACTAGAATTTTATTTTCAGACACCTTATGAATTTATTTAAAACATTAACATTTATAAAAGTAAATTAGAACCAATTAGTTGTCTTAAATATACTTTTGTTATCTCAGTTTTTTGTCTTATGTTGTTGATTTTTATTCAAGTTCTATGATATTAATCTGGGGTATTCCAAGGAATCTGGGTACCCAATCACAAGCTCCTACCAAAGAGAATGATATTAAAAGAAACTTTAAGTCAAAACTTCGGAAATAAGTCCAACTATTATACGTAACACGATTCGAAGTGTTTTCACCTCATATATGCTTATAAATTTAGATAGAAAATTTTCTAACTTTCTAAACGTACATTATTTGAAAATATTAAAAAAGTTATTTTGTTTTTCAAATACACTTGTTGTGTTGTATTATATTGTTGAGATGCATTTTCAAAATTTAGATTTGAAATATGATGCCATTAAAGATAGACAGTTTGAAGTTAAGATATTTAAAATATAGTCTTTTTAATCTATTTTTTATCTAAATTATGAGACAGCAATACAATCTTTAGAACTTTGGACTGCTAAAAAATAATGAGATAATTTTTCTGATAAAAAAATGGTTCTAATATCAAAATTAAAAATTCGAGATCATACTTGTTAGTATGGTTGTAAATGAATGATGTTTTAGAGAATTTTGCTTTAAACTTGAAACGAAATTAACCAAAATCTATTTTTTCAAAATGATAATGATATACATTGAAATGGAGATTTTCAGATAAGATAACTCTTTGGAAAAATTAAATGTTATTAATAAAAGTGAAGCTGTCATTTATCCATGAGTTAAGCTGTACTTAGAATCTATTAAATCTATTTCGTTCATTGTAAAAAGACTTATTCCATGTAAAATGTTTCATTCAAAATATTCGAATTAGATGAATTAAAACTATTGTCGTGAGAACGTAATAACACGCCGGTATTAAAGTCATAAGCTATTTCACATAATTTTGCAATTTTTTATTTATGACACTTAATTCAACAATAAATATTTTTAATTTCTACTTAATTCATAAACTGTATAAAAGTAAGTAATTGACAATATATATAATAAAACTTACTTTAAACTGTTTATTGAATATTTAAAGATAAATTTTATCGTTTAATCCCTAAGTTTTATGGTACATGCTATTTATATATAACAAACAGAACACAAAATCTAACATGAACCATAACCTTTGATGTTCAGCATATTTACTTGAAGTACATTTTCGATAAATAAAATTTAGAAAATCCTTTTTCTCTTAAAAGCTTATATGTGTACTATAAATTATTATTAAACTCTTTCAACTACTTTTATTCAATTTTACTTAAAAGTTTTTTACTTTTCAATAATTTGAAATGTATCTTTTTGACAATCAATTTTATATAAATGAAAATACTTTGAATCATTTTTATCTAGCAACATTTATTTAGGAATTCTAAATTTTATTTTTATTTTCAATTTTCAATTGTTTCAGAATAAATACAGAAATGTTATATTCAATTGATACTATAATAATTTTTGCTACCTAGTGTCGAAACTTACAAAAATAGATTTAACATGCAATTGTTTAGCTATATTTTAGAAATATATCCACACTGCTAATTACATTAAAATCAATAAATGCAAATGAAACAGACATTCTATGATGATTAATTATAAGTCTCGCAGAGAATAGTCTTCAACCAATTTTTCAAAGGATTTCACTGAAATAATTCGATCTCACTGAAGTAATCACATATGCATTTCAGGTTTTGCCTGCAATTAAGTTATAATACATAAGATTGTAAAACTATATCAACAATTTATATACTTTGACAAAATGTTTAGCACATTCAGAATTTTTCATCATTATATTCCTGAAGTGCTACCAAATTGTAGTAGCAAAAACATAAAATAATTTAAACGAAAAAGTGTTTGTAATAATAATTAATAAATTATTAGAATCAATAAAAGAATTTGAAAAATTATTCTATACGTTCTAATCTAAATTATTCATATATATATATATATATATATATATATAT
>JAPDSC010049213.1:164388-209345 GCA_026290005.1 Latrodectus geometricus
ATTAGTTTTAACTTTTCATATTTTCTTATCAATGAATTAATATAATAAAATTTAATAGCAAACAAGATCGAAACACACTCTTATCTGGAACATTAAGTGTTACATTGAATAAAGCATTTTAAAAAAGATAAAGCTATTACTGTCGGTATTCCAAAGGATTGGATAAGTAGATTTGTCAGTTGTATTTCAATGTTCTTATTGGAAAACGGAAGGAAAGAAGCATCTCTTTTCTCTTCCTCACCAAATCGAGGTTAAAATACGAGGAAGGAAGATGTTACTCTTATTTTCCGTATGCCAATTTGTCACAACTTTTTTCTTTAGGTAAGAAGCTTACATTTTCGGCATTTATTTTTTATCCTGATGTTGGAAGTATGTGAAGTTTGGAACTACTTTAAATAATAAAAGAGACTCTTGTATCACTAAAATATATTCTTATATATTATTAATTGAAGCTTCTTACATCTCAAATAAAAGCCTATTTTAATATTTATGCTCAAAATAGTATAAATATAATGCTTTTCTTTTAAAATTAATGCAGCTGTTTTCTCACATTTCTAATTGTTTATAGTGTATCTAAATAATACTAACTGAAATTTGTAAATTAACGAAATATAGTAAAACGACATAAAATATGTTTTGAAAGAAACTGATAAAATTTTCACATAATTAACTGGTAGAAATTTAGTTAAAACGCGATATAAGTTAAAAATGTTTTTCGTTATTTTAAGAAAAATTAAGTGTAAAATTTATTTCAAACTTACCATTTTATTTTCATTACTATTACATTGACGCATTTACATACTTGAAAATATAATATATTCGGTTCATATACATAAACAAACACTCTGATTAACTAATGATTTCTCTGCTTATGTTAAATTATATTTCCTCTTATCGATCATACACAACTCACAGGTTTTGATAATATATATATATATATATATATATATATATATATATATATTAAAAATTCATCTTTTACTTCCAAGGTAAGAATTATGTTCACAATTTCAATTAAATAATTTAAAGAAAAATTGCTGCTTACATGTAAAGATTGAAAGCTCAAAAATTGTTCTTCTAATTTGATACTAGATATACTAAAAATCAAATGCTCTCTCTTGCTAAAAGAAACATATCCCAGCATTAAAAGGCACAAACTAATTGAATGACTCAGAATGAATGTGGATTCTTAGTTGACTCGCTACTGCTGCTCCACAAAATTTAGAAAAATACGTGATCTGCGTACTAAGAGCACATTTAAGGGATTTCTCTACTTGAAAAGTGACGTATCACAGCGTCAAGTCTCGGGGGAAATTAAAAAGATTTTGTCTTTATTTCAGTTCTTTTTTTTTACTCTAAGCGGTGCGTTTAGGAAAAAAATGGAAAATAGGAGTCATTTTCAGAAAATACCTTATTTCATTGCATAGTTCTCATATTGTTTCGGTAAGAAAAAGTGTTTTTTAGGACATTGTTTTTTCATAAGCGTTGCTGTTTGAAAATATTAATAGTATTTCTACTTTCATGTAAGGTGCGTAGTCCAAAATATTATTATTTATCTAATTTTAATTGGTAAAAAGCTATAAATGAGTAAATAAAAGGTGTCATTTAGAAGCCAGATTAATCTGATATAAATTAAAATGAATGTCCCCTCGTCTGTATCTTTACATTTTCGTAAAATTACCCAAATTTAAGCTTAAAACAAATCATTTGGATTTAAATAGAATAGTTTGACTTTATTAACTTCAAATGCTTTGAAAAGAATTTATTAACCCTTCTCTGAATTTAGGATATTTTTTTTCTAAAATAATACTTTACTAATGTGTGACTCCTTTTTCTCTTATGTAAAAAAATGTGCTTACTTTAAATCGTATAGTATAAGTTTATGATGAATTATTAATCTCAATTCCTATATTTACAAACGTATACTTTACATATAACTTTATACTTTACTTTAAGAAAAGTATATATTTAACCTATTCGTAAAATATATACTTTTTTAAAGCAAAGTTAGTTATTCTAGCTAACTCTTCAAAACATTCGCCAGCAAAATGTGTGAAATGATATTTTTTCTCATTGTCTTACTGTATTCTTTTTGTTATAAAATCAATGTAGATTATTAAAATTCTTTTGTTCTGGTAAAAAAATAAATAATAATAAACAAAGTATTTTTTGAATCTGAAATTGAAAACATTGTCATTAGAACATATTAAATAATCTGTCTTTCTCTCTGACTGCATTTTTTTAGATACACTTTTAATGCAATTTTTAGAAATTCATTTGTAATGAAAAAATAATAAGGAAAGAATTCTATTTTTATTTTATTTATTTTTGATTTATTTTTGTTACAAATAAAAGTTAATTTTAAAATATTCAATATTTATAATATTATTTCTCACCATAGTGTATACAATGATAAAAATACGAATTAAACCAAAATAAAATGCTTTTATAAAAAATTATTTTTACACCTGTCAAAGCTAAGAAAATATATTAAATTATAAGTTAACTAAACAGAATGATCAATTTAACCTCTTTACAATTTTTATGCGATTTTATACTCCCTTCATTTCAAAAATTAAAGTTTTAGAAAAATAATCTGAAAAGAACTGTTTAAACAATTTCTTTTGTCAGCAAATATTGGGAAAAATATAAAAACTATCTACATTAGCTTTTCTCAAAACCGCAAGAGATACGATCGATAAGTCACCAGATTGGGTGAAAAGTCCGAAATAAAAGGATAGTCAGAGGAAAACCGTTGAAAAAAATGACAAATATTTCGTGACAAAAAATACAAAAAAAAAATGATTGTTTGAACAATGTTCCTCTTATTGGTGCATTCCGATGTCTAGGCAAGGAAGAAGCGAATTGTGGAAGTTGACAAGAGTTGAACCGCTTCTTGGACGACACAGAGCAAAGAAGAAATGCTCCGGCATCTGTAGACGACAACTGCTTTCACGTCTTCAGATGAATGCAAGTTTTCAATTTCTGATCTCCCTCTTTGCCCGCTTCTGCGCCTGCATTGATTTACTACTTTGATGTGCCGCACATCACACCCTATTCTCTTCTAGGCGAAACAAATTTTCTTCCCCGCCAAAGTGTAAACTGAATGCATTCAAATTTTTCTCAGGCCATTATCATAAACATTGCCGCAGCTACTTCAGTTATTGAGTCTGGGAAATATATTCGCAAAGGACAGATGTTTCTTTAGAAAAAGGAAACATGGGTCTCTCTCTGTGGTTTTATGTGTCTTCCTCATAATGTTTTTTTGTAAAATAGTTTATTTTTTAATTATTTATATAAGAAAGGAGATAATAAACACTATTGTCATCATAAAGGGTATTCAACGATTTCATTAACACAAAATTTATTAGAAATTCTCAGACACACTTTAGGAAGACGACAAATAATAAAAATAATAATTTTAATTATTCCGCATCTCGCTGAGAGTATACAGTTTAGGAATTGCTTAAGAATAAAGAAAACATGAATATTTGCTATAACATAGCATAAACAAATTTTTGTATAAAAGTTTTGGTATATAATTTTATGTATAGTCATTGAATTATAAGGTATAATACCTCACAACTAATAAAAGATATGTTTCTATTAAATTTAAAATAGGAAAAATTCTCAGTGATAAGGTTTACTATTATATGTTAATATTATTTTTATTCAATAACATTAATATTATTTATATTCAGAGTAATTGCATTAAATATTTCTTTAATTTCGTGTACTATATGAACACAAAAGCAAAATAATATACAGAGATGGGAATAAAAATAGCTTTTTTTGAAACAGACTTAAAAATAGATATAAGGATATAAAAAGAAAGAAAAAAACTTGTCAGAAAAACTGATTTTATGAAACAGTAATTTAATAATTTCGTACCTTAAATAGAGAGTTACTATTATGACTAACAATATTTAGTAAACATTTTGGATAGTTTTACATTTAATATAATAAAAATGGATCTAGTTTCGTAATAATACTTAGATCACCATACATCTTTTAGTAACACTTTATGACTAGTCAAAGATGTATGAAATGTAATGTATTAATTATATTTTCATATAAATTGTATTAATGATGATTATTCTTTCTTATCAAGAAGAATAAAAAAAATCCATAAGAAAATTCTCTTTTTTTGAAATGGTTAGAAACATTTATTTCATGTTAATAAAGGAAAAAATACGTAGCAAATTTTATTACGAGATATCCATCAGAAGTGTTATTAATCCCTGCAGAAATGATTTTATCAATTATTTTTCTGAAATTTCAAAAATATTTTATTTTTGTTGAAATTTTGACATTTTTATGTTTTAAATTTGCCTTACATTTAAGGTTAAGATAAGAAATTTCATTTATTTAAGGACATTCTTTGATGTGAAAACATTTTCAAAAAATTCTAAGTAAATCGTAAGAAAAGAATCAAAATTGTATTTGTCTGTAGTATGTACCTAGAATAAAAATTATTAATTTATTACAAAATGGATAATTATTGAGAATTAAGGTGGATGCTTTAATAGCATAGAATTGACAGTCCAACCATTATAATCGCACCAACAATAATGCCAAACAGAAAACATTCAGTTTATAATATAATACCAAATCTTTTTGAACGATAGAATTCATAAATGCATAATATTTAGAATTCAAAATATGCATAAGTATCAATAAAATGGTCATTATTATTTTTTCTCTAAATATAAAATTACTAAATAATTTAATGTAATCAGTTGGTTGCGTGGTATTTCGTAGCTGAAATGTTATTCAAAGAAACATTAAAGCTAAGCACGAAATATTATTCAAAAATGCACACAAATAACCAGGTTTATTGTCTTACTCAGTTAATTGCATTCTATAGGTTATGTTTTTATATTTATTTTTGAAACTTTCTCTATAAATGTTTCAAATATTATGACGCTAAATTCTGAAAATTTTTTTTGTGAAATATTTCTTTCAAAAATTAAAATTTATTGACAGCAATTGTTAAGTTTTATGAAAAACGTATTCAGACAATAATATATTAATTTTATAATGAATTTGATATATTGTTTTCTTTTGTGATATTTATATTCTAATACTTATTTTGCTTTAACTGTTGTACAATATTAGTTTACTCACAAATTATAAGCTGTCAATTTGCGTTTTTTCTATTGGATATTATTTTATTTTTGTAAAGACAATTATTAGTTTTGAATTGTTAGTTTTCCTTAAAATTGAAGACAGTTTTAAAAAATGTTTGACAACGTGTTGAGTGTACTATACACAAATATATCGATAAACGCAAAATAATTAATGCTCTTCAAGAGTAGCATCTTTTTTTTTTAAAGAATAATTCAATTATACTAGTTTTTTACTGGTTTTTATTTTTAATTCTAATGTATAATTTAATTATAATTTCATAATAAATTGTAAACGAATCTGTATTTAAACATAATTTATATATAAGTTTTGAAAAATGAAAATTGAATAGTTACAGTTTTTTTTTTTTTTTTTTTTGATACCAGATAAACAACTGTAATTCGAAAAAAAGTATTCATATCAAAAAGATTTTTTTCTAACTTTTAAGATTGTAATTAGAGAATGTACCTATAAATACATCACATTTATGCGAAATATCAAATTGTTTAAGAAATATTGGTGTAGCTGTTGTTCATTGAAAAAGTATTTTTAAAGTCTTAGGTTTTTCATTCATGTTTAGTTTTTTTTTACATTTATCAAAAAAAAAATCAAATTAGAATTTTCTATTATAAGAAGTTTCACTCATAAAAAAAACTGAGAAATTTCTGTTTTTATTTTTTAGTAGGAAAAAATATACAATGCTACTTTATTCTATACTACCTTATATGTCATATAAAATGTGAAAATATTCTACTCAATAGAATAAAACTGAAAAAAAACATATTTAATATAGATTTGTTTTAAAGTAAAAAATTTCTTTCTTAAATTTTCCATATTGTTCATAAGACCTTGAATTTTTATAAAAAAATTATTTGCACATACATTCCAAGAATTTTTACTGTATTCAATTAAGTTAACTTTAAAATTAAAATCTATCGAAAACAGTATGGTAATTTAGAGCTTTAATGAAAATTAAGCAGGTTCTATTTAGTGCTACAGCTGTTTCAATGACCGCAATGTGACAGCATATTCACACATATTTACTGATTACAAATACATTATCTTATTTGTTAGAGTCATGAATTTTTAAGTACCTATACAATGAAAAAAATTAGTAAGTTCTCCATTTATTTAAAATCATAAATGATTCATATACAGCCAACAGAAAGGCAGTTCTTGTTAACAGTAATGGTGACTTTTGAATTTTTAAGGAAACTGTTAATATCTTCAAAAAAAAAATCACGTCAAGTATGCAATGAAGCTGCGAAATAGTATTTTAAAGTGAATTACTTCAATTATCTCATTGCATTTAAAATTAAAGGCAACATACGATATTACATTCAACTTTAAAAGATAATCTTAGCAATATTTTCGTAAACTTTATTTCTTTAGTTTTATTAACTCGGAGGACATATTAAATGTTATTATATTTTCAGGCATAATTATTGAGGTTATTTAGGTTTTAACTAGGGAAATGTATTAAGAAGATAATGTTACATGTTCGTATGACCCTTCCTAAGTACCTTCCTTAAAACGAACAAGACTGACCCTGGTTTATTGATTTTTTAGAAGAATCGTTTATAGTAAGCTTCCTTGCTTTCAAGTGTTGCTTGCTTTGATGAGGAAGAGTAGTCTAACCACCTGGCTGAATCTTGTTGCCATGACGACGAAATAGTTTTTCATTCCATTGTTTCTTATTCAATAAAAACCATTAAAAATCACTTATCGATGCTATTTGAAGGGATTCTGTAACATCTTTAGGCATTGATGCTGGCACTTATTTGTAGCCACTTAGAGAAGTTAATTATTAACAATAGAATGATTTACGAGCTTTAAACCTAATGAAATCTTTTGTCAATTACATAAAAATTACTCTGTTACATATAAAAATGAGGAAATGTAGCAATAAAAATATTTATCAAGATAGAATATGGAACTTGTGATGTATAGCAAATTTCTAAGAAAATGGTAATTTAATTCCTTCCATCTTTTTACACTTTTTGTATGAATGGATAATTTCTTGACGTCAAGGACTAAACTTCAAGAACAAAATTTAAACACAGACTTTTAATAACTATAAAAATAAATTATTTCACCATAAAATTATATATCTTAAATGATTAGTTAAATTTAATACATTACATATTTAGAGAAAGATCAAAATAGAATGCACAGCATGCAAAATAGAATGCCAGTAATTTGTCCTTATTTTAATTTGATAGAACATGAATGATAAACACTTGTATAATAAACCAAAATTGAAAATATTCTTCCATTTTCAGCTATTGCAGATAATAATTTTGTAAAGAAAACTCCAAAAGATTTTCCTACTCTTACCATTATTCTACATCTAGAAACCAATTAACAATATACTTTTCTCATTAAAATACTATACTTCTTAATATTGATGCTCTTGAAGCATATTTACATAGATACATTGATTCTTTTTCTACCTACATATTAATGATAATTGCATTAAGATAATGTAATTTTTAATGTAGTTATGCACTTTGCTACACATATGATAAAGGGAAAGAGTTATTTTCTTGTTCTTTTTACCAAAATTACCCTTTGAGCTTCTCATTTTTATACTTTTCTTTATTAATTTGAGACACTTATTTTATTCTTATCAGAATGATTTGCAAAGTGAACAATTTTACATAGTTAATTTTATTTTTACCTATTTTTAGTAATTAATGAATTTAATTTTAATATTATAATAAAACATTTTAAACAAAAAGTTAGTTTTGTGATAGCACATTATATTTTAAATTAGAAGATCAAAATTACTAATGTTTATTTGGAATGCTTCAATGTACATCTATAGAAGACCATTAACCTACTCTTTATTTTGAATACTGTTTTCTCGAATTTATAATTACAATTCCTTAATTTAATTTAATTTGTTTTATATTTATTTATCAAGTCTGTTAGAAATGCAACATTTTTTTAATTCTTTTACGTATTAGCTTACTTTATATGTTGAAAAAAATGTATAAAAATAAAATGACTATTTTCTGAAGAAATAAATTTCTGTAAAAGGTAATATTTTATAAAAGGTAATTATGTTAGCATGTTTCATATCTTGAAATGATATCAAACATATATTAACATAAATTACCTTTTATATATAATTTATAGCTCTTTGTATATATTTTAGAATAAAGGATTCAGATTCTTCATTTCTTAGAGTGAAAAAACCAAATTCGCAATTTTATGAAAATTCTTATAAATAAGTGCAACAATTTTCAAAACTAGTTACATAAATTAAAATTATAAAATTCGTGCATCAAATAAATTGATTAATCTATAAAATAATTCTTACACTGAGTTTTTAGAAAACTTATTGACAATTGTTTTGTTTCTGATATTTTATAATCACATTTTTTAAGGAAGTTAAAGATGTGTAGGAAATTTCTTCTTGTACTCTTTAAATCCCATAACTGGTACATAACACAGTGTCACTAGTAATTCTTTAATTTCATGTTTACTTAAGAACTTAATTCCTCTTAACAGAAAAATGTTTCAGGGAATTTGAATTTAAAAATTACTTTAAAATGTCTATAGCATAGTAAAACAATATTTATTTTATTTTAAAATTAAAAAAAAAACATTTAAAATTGCATCTATCACATGCCTTCATTTAATCTTTCATTTTGCTTTAACAGCAACCAAACTTCCTATAGCTAAAATCATTAACGATAAAAGTTTCTGAAATAATATCATATTTCTGATTATTTTATCGATATTTTTTATCATGTTGAAAAAAATGTAATGGTTGCTAAGGACAATGTCTGCGAAGTATATATAATATCACAGTTTAAAAAAGAAACTTATTTTCTTTAAAAGAAATTTTTTTTTTGGAAAATGTAATTAGCTTAGAAAGATTAATTGATTATGAACATGAATTTTTTCATCTAATGAGGTAAAAGTTATAAAAAGACATGTATTCACTAAATTTTCTGTAAGAAAGATCTTGAAGTAAAGAACGAAAATATAATTTAGTTATGAGAAATATTTATCACCGAGAAAATAAAAGAATAGTTACTGTGAATAAGACACTCATTTCAAACATCAATGTCTAAATATAGTAACTTTAGTTAAGTTAATAAGAAATGGAGTTAAATCTAAACTGTGTTTTAATTTACAATTATTTCTTATACACAAATTTAATGAATGTGTAAGATGTACAATTAAATGTTTTGATATAAGACTTTTAACTATATCTTCTAAAAAAGGTCTTAAGTATATCTTCTAAAAGACTTTTAAGTATATCTTCTAAAACAAATTAGTACTAAAATAATGAATAGGAATTAAAACAGATTCACAACTGTAGGAAGATGTGATTTTTTATAATTTTGGATTTACTAATTTTAATAGATATGATATCATAAACATTAATTTTATTTATATTTCATCATATAACTATTTCAAGTGACATTAAAGAATATTAAATTAGAATATCATTATATCTGTGTGTTACATTGCTACACTAACGTTAATACCAAAACTTTATTTTATTGGGTATAACTCTTTTGGTTGCTTTCAAATTCACAGGCAAAAAATAAGTTTACAAAGTCAAAGCAGTCATTGCAAAACAATTTGTGAGATATCGAAATTTAATTACTTATTTAAGAATAATATATAAAATGATATTTAATGCATTTTAAGGTTGTGTGGGCTAAAGAAACAGATCTGAACTGTGAAATGAATTTAATATTGTAAAATAGTATATATATATATATATATATATATATAGATAGATAGATAGATAATTAAAAGAAAGATTGATGTTACTTCATAAATATAACACAATATTTATTGATTTGAAAAAAACAATTGATCAATAAGCAGGTTCGTAAATTATTTTTGTCTATATATGTAGTGATTTCATATCAAATTGATAATTCAAAATGTATTTCATGAAAAACTTTTTATTAAAGATATTCTGATTAAAAAAGATTTTTGACAAGTGTTATTTATATTTGGAATAAAATATGTAACATATTACAATTGCATAATACATTTTCTTATCTTTCAGACACAGCATTCTTTAATATATGATAAATAAAAAAACTCGCATGAAAAGAGTACTTAAAATTCCAAATGAATTTTAAAGCAAAATAGGAACTAAAGCTTTCCATAAGATCTAATATTCCAAATTTTCATTGATATATGAAACAAAAGGAAACATTTACCAAATAAACCATTTAAAAGACTATATACGAGTATTACATAAACTATTTTGGCATTCTTTTGAAATGATCATATGCAGATGAAATAGCACCTCGTTTTGGAAAGACGAGTTTAACCTAGTTCGAACTAGAATTCAAGTTAAGCAAACGATTTTTAATTTATTTTTATTTTGTTATCCAAAAAATATATTAAATAATATTAAATATGAAAATATTTAAAAATAAAATTTATCTCTATCATCTATAATTTTCTTTTGCGTTTGCAGAAAATCATTTCACTTTTTATTTTACTGAAGATAAAATTTTATTTGTAAAAGCAGCATGTATCTTCTCCGCACTAGGTCTGTAAAATTTTTAAGTTAAATTTAAAAGCTGAAAAAAGAACGTAATAATAAAAAATGTAAATAATACATATTTGAATGCACCTTATATACACAACTTTAGAAAGTACAAGGTCTCCCTTGATTTAACCAAGTCTAAAAAATTTGGAGAACATTGTATGGGCTTAATCTCTAACTGTGTACGAATCATTTCCCTTTCAGGAAAACTGTTTCAACAGTCAAATAGTAAATACACAGAACTTTCGGAGTCAGACCAGTGTTTACAAATATCGTTACTAGATAAATGGAAACGAAATAAATAACTTTTAAAATTACCATGTCCAGCCGAAAGTTGAGTTTGCTTTAAGTCTATATATATTAATGTGGTTAACTGTGTTTACGTCTTTGTGCACTGCTAGAAAGAGTCTTTTAGTCCATTTAGCATTTCAGGAAATGATAATCTCTTTATTTTACTTCTGGTTAATACTGCTCCTATGATGACTTTTAATTGAAAATTAAATTTGAGCACAAAGTAATGTAATTAATTTATGAGATTACTTCACTTTACTGAGAAATTAAAATGCCAAACTGTCTATTCCCTTTTCCAAAAATGTTTAAATGCATTTAATATACGGTTAATGCTCATTTCTAAAAATTACTTAAATGGTTAGTAAATTGCCCCAGTAAATAGTAAATTAGAATTGAATATTATTTAAACAAAATTAAATTTATTTCATGCCAAAATAGCTGACAATCATTCAATTTGTAAACATCAACTAAGTAGCTGATAAATATTTTTGAAAATTTCCTTTCTACATAATTTTGAATTGATTAATACATAAATTATTGTAATTCCCAATTAAAGTTAAAAGACCAAATCTTCATTTACGTTTAAAACACAATTTTTATGAAGTTATTTCTCTCTTTTTCACGTATTACCGTAGCATATTTAGTAAATTAAAATATAGCATAAATTTCTGAAAAAGTGGTGTTTAAAATAATTTTAGTCTGAGTTATATATTAATAAATGCACTACATTATTTTGATTTTATTTATATATAAATTTTCTTAGTTGTTGTAAATTCAATAGAATACTTGCACAATATTTTATAAAACAACTTTTGAATTCCTTAACCTAAAAATGAAAATCTGGAATTATTTTCTCTTTCCGGTAGAACGAAATAGTTAAAACAAGAAATAAATTAAATTTATTACAAATCACTGAAATAATTTCTGAAATTTAATATTATGTGGGTACTCTACTCTGGATTGTTTCTAATAACGATGATATATTCTCCTTTAAAAATAGGGGTGGGAAATATATTTTTGATCTTTGTGAAGGCAAAGAAAAACAAGCTCATCTTTAAGTTGGTCGTAAAAGAGCAATAATGATAGTCCTGCGTCTCTTTTGTGGCGAGAGGAGTAAAAGAGCAGAGGAGAACAATGCTGGTAAAGTTCTTTTGTGCGGGATTCAATTCTTTCATGTTTATTCTGTCAAGTACGAGGACGGGGACTTTATCCTTACTGACACATAGAATTTAAAGACCTCGAAGAATCACGAATTATGTTTGAACTTTGATTATGATTGCTCTGGGTTTATCAATTTAATACATAGAGAAATACACTCACAGTTGTCTTTTTCTTTCCAGTTTTTGATATCAAATTTTTTAATTATATAATTTGCAATAATTAAAAAGTTTTGCAAATAATTAGTTATGTTACCTGTATAAAAATAGCTATTGAATTGCAAATTTGTATGATTAAATTTAAAACTAAAAAAAAATGCTAGTTATATTACTTTCAGAATAACTTCAGTCAAACTTAATACCTTGTAAGCATTTCGTTAAATTGAAGGATAGTTATAGAAATAACTAATAACAATATTTGAGATGATAAACTGCTAAAAATGTTTATTCATATGAAAGTGATTATTTATCACAAAAATGCTAATAGTAATTACATGTTATTTATTAAAAATACATTTTCATGTTATTAATACATTACATGTTATTTATTTCACTGCACTTATTTCGGTGTAAGGTGCATGTGTCTATTCTTTTTTAAAATATTTTGTGAATTATATGAATTATATGTGAATGATATGTGAATTACATGTGAATAAATTCAATATATGCACAATTGTAAATGATTACAACAATAAATACATTTCTTAAAAATATTCAACTAAATGTTAATGAATTTTTTAAATAAAAATTAATTTGAATATAAATAAATATATTTTCATTTTTGCTTAAATACTAGTAAATTTTCGTAAAAAAATCTAAAGTAAATTGTAAGTGATTTTCAAAGTTATTCTCAATAATTACATTTTGTAAATCTAAATCAATATTCTCAATTCAATTAATTAAAGTATACCTAAATGATTTAAGAATATAAATATCTGAATAACTTATAAATATATCGTGTGAATAATCTATGAGTATGAAAATGAAAGTCTTCAATTTCTTTTTAATACAGTTTAATTTTGCATATTTTGAAATATTTTAAAAAAAACTTTTCGACACTTATTCTTCAGAGCCTACGATATTAACCATGCTTTAGAATTCTTAACCATCGTATAGAGGAAATCGATATGACAGGGAATACAATGTGTAATTTGGAAACCTATTGAGCTGGAAGTTCGATATTTTGCATAAAAATGCTTCTTTTTAGCTAACTTCTAATAATTAATTTAATCGTATTATTGACAATTTTTAATAGGGGGTTTGATAAAATAATTTTAGGAGAGGAATTGCAACAGCTAAAATATTCCTAAACTCTTACTTAAAAACTTATTATTATATATTAATGTTTATTATTATTATATTTTAAACTTTCTTTAATATTTATTAACTTCTTTCATTCTTTATTATCATAAAAATCTTATATTGAATTTTAAACATAAAAACAATTCAAATGTATTTTAATGCATAAAAACTAAAATTGGCAGATTTATGCCTCTTATATATGAACTGAAACTTTATTTTTTTGATTTTTGCATGAAATTGCTAGGAAGAAAAAAATGTTCTATAATTAGGAGAGTAAAACAACCATACTGTTATACCAGTCATCAATAATTGTTGAAAGGATTTTGTGTTTACCAAATTTAGTTTATGTCTACCTTTAACCCCCTTTACCCAGAAAAAATGAAAAATAAAATGTTCAGAACCAATATTGATATTAGGAAATAGAATTGTTGAAAGAATATCTGGAATGAGAGAGAAAGATTTGGATTACTACCAAATATATATTTTTGTGGTTGCCATGCCAATTGGCTAATCAATGATATTCAAGCTGAAATTTATTCTGAAATATTGTAGGGTTCAAGAAAAAGTATTTTTTACTCACCCCATACACATTCGATTTATTTTCATATAAATGTTTAAGAAAGGAAGTGACACATGTAAATATAAATGTCAGCTTATTACAAATGTCAGCTTATCGATTTTCCTAGATATCCCAGATTTTTCCCAGATAGAATAAAAAATGGCTGTTGCTATACCATTTAAGATTAACTTCAAATTGATTCACTTCTAAGAATGAGAATGATTAAAAAATCTACAATGCACGAATATGAATGGCTATAGAGAATCCTGCAGATTTATGCCATCTCATATGATATTTATCACCGAGCACAGTCATAGAAATTTTGCAACAGTGAGACACTCAGTTTAAAGTCTTGCTAATAAGCGGTGCTGCCTTCTGCATGCATGCGTGTCAGGGAAGGGAGCTTGCGATTTATGGCACATGAATGCGGTCCAATATCTATTAAAAATCTTCCCGGAAAGCAGTTACTGCGAGGGATATTAAAATGACTTAAAACATTCTTAAGTCATTCCACTACACAGAATTAAAAAAGAAAAAAAAACAATATATACAAGTTTGAGCATGAAGAAGATGCTTGAGATTATAATTAAAATAACTGTCTTAAAAATAAATTGTGGTAACAATTTTTATAACTAGATCTTCCCTCTCCCATGTGTGTTCTCCTCATTCCCTTGTAATTCTAAGAAGTCACTATCTTCAATGCGACTTACACTTGCTATCCCAGTCACCAAAGCATCAAGTATAATCTATTAAATTCTATAGGAACATGATGGCCATATTTTTTACAGACTTTATTGTGTTTTCTCACTAAAAACATTTATTCTTATCTCTACAATGAAACTAATCATTATTCTTATAATTAAATTTTTAATAAATTAGGATTACTGTGAATTTCTGGTAGATTTTATAATTTAATTTGAACAAGTTATTTAAATCTAAAAAATACCTGTAAATAAAATTATTTTCTAATTTTTTTATGATTACACATATTAAGCATAAAAGTTGGAATATTAAAATAACGCGTGCGCGTGCGATAGAGGTTTCATACATGTCTACTTAAAATAATTACTGAATTTGAGTATCTGAAAAATGACCACATAATATTTTATTCTGAGAAAACATCTATATATAAGTAATTTACTTGTAATACTATTAAGAGTTTAGTGATACGAGTCCTTACCAATACAAATGCTATAAGCAATATAGTGTTATTTTGAAAGAAAGCAGCTGACAAAAATATTAAAAGAGAGAAAATTACTCATATTTTTACAATGGGTATTACTATAGATGTATAGATCTCGATTCAGAGACATCTGCTTGTGTGAGGGTATGATAGACATACACTTTAGAAAGCTTATATAATAACCTGCCATAAATGATACTATAAATTAACATGGGATGCAACATGAAAATCAAAAATATGAATAAAATACTACAATACCAACATGATACATTTTATGTTGAAGCGTAGTTTTCTAAAGAGAGAGAGTTTACTTGATATGAATGCTTGTCTTTCCTCCCACTTGTCTATATCTTTCTATAATATAGGATTCAATAAAAGTATATATTTGATAACTATGTGTTACCCTTTTAAAGACTGAAAAATCTTAATCTTTTAACAAAATAATATGCAATTGCATAATTTCCGAATAACTGAAATAGCAGTCAAATAGTGTTATTTTGAGTTCATGGCCTGGAAGAACATAAGAGGCCAATTGACTGCTTTTAGAAAAACATTAAAATAGTTATCAATTTTTACAAATCTTACAAAAAATCTTGCTCGTTTGAGACTTTAAAAAAGTGATGGGTTATTATATTACTTAATATTTTGCATTGATTTACAAAGTTTACACTTAGAGGTATTATCGTTATCATGATGAAAGGTTACATCATATATGTAAGCATATATCACTGTTTTACTTGTTCTTGAATGTAGCATATTATTAGATATAAACTTAAATGGCACAATATACTTTAATTAATTATAATGATTATAAAGAACTTTTATCCTAATCATAGTTAAAATTAAATAACATTAATTATACGAAAACTACTTAGTGATGACGTTTGTAAATTTGTATAAAATAATTTTTTTTAATCTATTTACAATTTCATTTATTTTACGAACATATTAGTATATCAAACTTAAATTTATTACTATATTATTTTAATATGAAATATTTATTTATTAATTTTACAATAAATAATTTTTAAAAAAATTTTCAGTGATATGTTTAAGAAATAATACACAGATTTAATTAATAAATGATGAACAAAATATATTTATATGTATAAGAGAACTGCTTTACTATTAGGATGAACTCACAGAAATCGTGTAATCTTCTACTATACTAAAAAACATTTTTCAACTTAACAGCATTTAATTTGAATTTTACGCATGCAATGTGAATAATAGGACATAAATTATTCTAAGTTAGTAAAATAAATCCTTTTTCACTGCATGTTATGTTAAAACGAAAAGTTAAAATGTAGGAGTATAGAGTTAAGTAATTATTATGCATAACTAGATTTTTTTAATACATTTATAAGTGTCTTACTATAAGATGTGAAACATCTAGTATTATAAGGCAATTTAAATACAGGATACATTTTTTTAATTTAAAAAAAGTTTAAAACATAAAAATAAAAAATTTAAAATATAAAAGAAAAGTAATGATTTTTTTATGAATGATTAATTGACGCCTGAGAGAAAGAAAAGTGGGGGTGACAAAGAAAATTCTCAAATTCGTTCAGGTAGGAATCATTTCAGAAGTAAGAAAAATTTTGGAAAATGAATAAATGAAGAAACAGCTCAGGAGAAAAGTATTCTGGTTATAAAATATATTTTATATGCATTTGGATAAACTGATATCTTTTTTAAATTTCGAAAATTATTTTTTATAGTTTTCTTTAAACATTACATTTTTTTATAGAAATCAACATTTCATTATTTTCTTCTAAGTAAAGCAAATGCTTTGTTAAATATAATTTCAGTTAAAGAGATTTTATATTTATTGAATTTAGTTAAGGAATAAAAACAATTAACATTTAATTCCGGACTTTTAAGACATTTAACATTAATTTTCTATATTTTTAAAGTTCCTTTTGCAGTAAAAAAATTTAAAACATATTTTTAATTTTAAAATGTGTTTTAAATAAATTATTTGGGATTTGAAATGAAAATTTTGAAGATCTCTGTATTTTCACTATTTTGAAAAACTGTGGGTGAGTATTTTTAAGCCTATGGAAGGAAATCTATATATTAATTTGCACAAAATTAAACTAAAACATAAAAATAACAGTTTCATGTCAAAATATGTAATACTACTACATATTATTAATTGATGAACATTGGACTGAATGTTTCTTATTTATATAGGAATATACTCATACCTGTGTCTATGCGTAATAACACAAAATATTTTTTAGGTTTAGAACTTTTTATGAGTAAATTAATATAAGTAATTATTTCCCTGAAAAAAGTGGCAATATTAAGAAATTTATTATTTTTTCTGTAAAATCTCAGTGATTCTTATAAAAATCTTAAAATTAATGAAGTTTTAATGAAAATTTTGAATTGAAGTAATGGTTTAAAAATTCTGTTTTGCGAGGATAATAAAATATTTATTGGATTGAAAGTTTGCTTTTTTTCTGGAACGTATTTAGAGTTACTTCAATTCAATTAAGAGTTACTTTTCTATTGATACCAATGCATTGATGATAGCATTATATAACATAATTCGAGAGCATTTGCATTCTATATGAATCATTTTGATTTTAATCTCGAACTTTCAACGGAGTATCACTGTGAACAGTCGATCACTGTCCTACCCTTATAAGTACCACCCTGATAAAGCCTGTTATGATTTTTTTGCGTTCCAACTCTTTGTACTGTTACGAAAAAAAAAAACTTTCGTGGCAATAGAGTAGCATCACTTGTTGTATCATGACGAATGCTTACAATCAATTATCTTTTTCTCATATGTACATGGGTGACCTAGTTTTGGTTGACATCAAATATTCTCCGTTAATTTGTTTCAATTTCAAGCAATCAGAATGATATTTCTTATCTCTCCAGCCAAATGTATCTTTGAAAGAGACATGAATCAGGGTAGCCAACTTTTATTTGGGCTACCCTGATTCATGTCTCCTAACAATACGTCAAAAGAAGATTTCTGACAAATTACCTTGCTGTAACATTAGTAAGTAACTTCTTCCCTCGAGGAAGTAAAAAAAAGACGCTTCTATAAATTCATGAATTCTGTTCACATTAAACTTATCATGAATTCGAATAAAAATGAAATAATGAATAATATAAATCATGAATAACTTAAAAGCAAGTCTGTGTTTATGCCACGACTAATATAATGAATAAAAAGAATTATCATTCATAACTATCATGTCATAATTACAGACTTGCATTTTAAGTTTATTTTTCATTTGATCTTTAATTTATGAATATTTTATATAATAATTTTAATCGATGTTGTTATGTGAGCAGTTTCATAAAGAACATGCACTCCTCTATTTTCTTAACCGAGTGCATAGACTCTGTAACAATAACGTTGGTATGATATTGTGATTACCATGTCTCACGTTTTGAAGAAAAATTTGAAAAAAAAACCAAGTTGATAAGAATTACAACTATATTACTTAGTGTTATTCCTGAGAGTAAAGTTACATAAAAGGTGGAAATTTTGAAAACTTAAGCATATTTATAAACTTTTGTGTACTTCGTATATATTTTTACTATAATCACCATTTCTTAAACTCTCAAATATAAAATGTACGTCAGCATTGGAAATAGTTAAATGTTATTAACAGCTTTTAATAATGAATAAAATAGTTTTATTTAGTAAACTGTATTTATAAGACTAATGAATATCTTTCAAAACATTAATTGCCAAATCTTAGTAATTTAATAAGTGATATCATTTGTTCAATAGTTTTTTGAAAATATAATTAAATTTTTACTCTTGTTGACATACACAAAATTTGTGGTCATTAAATCTCCAAGATTCGCAATTTTGGTTTTTAATTATATATATAAATAATTAAAAATAAAATTTCGAATGTTGTTGATATAAATTCAAGAAGGTAAATACTATCATATTGCCGAAAATTAAATAATTTTGCAAACAAAACTATGAAGATAAAGTAAGATTTGAAATTTAAACAATAATTAAAAATGCCTAAATTATACTCACACTTAATTATAATATGTTATAATATAATTTTATGAAACATGAATCTATAAATATTTTTCTATTGATTTCAAATATGAATTTCATTTCTTCTATTGAATGGGATGTCAAAATTTGAAAGAATGTCGATAGGAAAATTTTATTCGTAATCGTAACTCAAATTCATGGCACAACTATTTTTGACGATCAAATCCTTACAATGGATGGAGCATCTCAATATTTTCAAATCTTTCCTTACGATAAATTCTTTTGTAGAGATTTAAGGGACTGCATAAAACTTTATTATCCTGAAAAAATCTTATCTTTAATATGCATCAAGGGGACATATAGAAGTTCTTAAGGGGTGTTTAATATCATAGATAATAAACCTTCTAAATATGATAAGATAATAAGATTTTATAAATATATGTTATACATTTTTAATTTGTGCTTTTTTACGAAAATTGTGACACACTAATATTTGTCTAATGTCTTACATATTGCTTAGGGGCTTTAAGTTTGCAACATTGTATAACCAGTTCTAACACTTCATTTCTAATTATTCAGCAAATATTCAGAATAAAGTAACTTGTTTGGAAATGTGTTTTAATTTTACCTAAAATTCCAAAGACTTATAAAATTAAGACGAATTCGGAGGGGCTAAGCACATATTAAAATTAAAATCCTGTTTTGGGGATCGATAAAATTGAAATCATTTTTTTAAAAAAAATAGCACACACACTCTACATTTATGTTAGAATATAACAAGCATTATATATATAGCACAATAATTACTTGTGAATGACTAGTTCAATTAATGATAGACAAGTTCAAATTCCACTAATAAATGGATTTATAAATTTGATCAAATTCAACTGATTGGTATTTTCACATACCACATAGCTAAATGTTTTCTTCATGTTTTACTTGCTACTTATCTGTGTAAAATAAATGATATCTTTTCAATCTTAGCATTGTATGTGGTGGTGCAATTTATAGTATCTTAAATGCATTCTTCAGTTCAAAAACTTATAAATGTTAATACTAACTTATTCTTAATGAAGATAACTTTTTTGTGAATTTAGGAACTAAATTCTAAAATAAAATTTATGTATTGATATTAACAAAATGTTTTGAATAAAAGAAATTTACTTATCAATGAAAAAATATTTTAAGGATATGATCAATTTAAGTTTTACATAGGCTACTTTCTCGATCCTTTCAAATCAATTTTTTGTGGAATTTGTTTATATTAATTTACATAACATTGATGCTGAAACATTCCCTCACCAGCACATGTATTACATATAGAAAGAAAAGGATATTATAATATTAGTTATATTTCTGTGAATTGTTTTGTTGAGTCGTGTACTTATTGAACGTTATAGTGTCATTTGAGAATTCTGCAGAATAGCGTTTATCGACAAAGAAAATGAAATGTTACTTCATGTTTTTCCCCCTTTCTAATGCCCAACCTATAGGGAATTTCAACGACCACTAGAGAATTTATGTAATGGGGTAGCGACTGTCGTCCCGAAGGAGGTTGATTTTTTGTAATTTAGAAGCAGAGGGTAAGCAGTAGCCTGAGGGAATTTAGCCTGTTATCCAGGAGCCATCAGTATGGAGGACATTGCAACTATGTTCCTACTTTACGTGCACGAGCCACCATTAATGAACATGATGGATCGGGAATAGAATTCACTTCCTTCTGGTATTGAGAATGATGCCCCAACCCCTCAACCCGGTCTCCAAGGGCATGTTACTGCGTATTTAGTAGAGAATTTTGGAAGTGTATGAATGGGTAGTACACATATATTCAAAGAATCATTAGCAAGAACAAGATTTCTTTATCTCTAAATTCTGATTTCCATTTGGAACAATCATTCATTAATATTAATTATTTTCAAATAAATATCGGCTCTCCTTTCAGATCTAAATTGTAAAATGTTGTAATTCTGTTCCAAACTTCTTTCGTTCAAAAACATTGATTTTTTTAAAAGTTATTAGTAAATTTCTTACTAGTTTGCAAAAGAATTAGTTAAAATAGTTTCAAAATTAATTAAAATCATATAATTATGAAATTTTAGTTTTTGTTGTTTTTAAATGTATTCTCATTTCATTTCTAATTTTCCCTTTACTCCATCGAATGTATTCATTATTGAGGAAATATTTAGCTCATTTCTTGTGTAATAGAGTAACTATTAACTAAAACAGATATGTGAAGCATTTTTAAATATAAATAATATAAACGAATAAAATTATAGAAATAAATAAATATGATATATCAAATTAATTATTGAAAACAAATCCCATGTCTTGAATGATTAATACATTAAACTGTAGTCTGATGAATATTTAAGATATAAATTTGTATTTTCTATATCACATAAAACTATTTACAAATGTATTCTGCAAATAAGACTTTAAAGTTATACCAAATATAGGTACTTTTACATATAAATTTCTGAAAAATGCTAATGAAATTAACATTTATTTCAAATACTAAAAAAGTATAATAAATAAATAAAATAATAAATAAATTCTCAAATAATAAATAATTTCTTAAATAGTAACTCATTTGGAAATATTTATATTTAAAAGAATTTATTCCATGCAAAAATAATTCTGTTGATACATTATTTAGAATACTTTGACGTATAATTAAAATTTCTATGTGCGTTAAAATTAGAATTCTACATTCCATAGATTATATACATTTAATTCTATTGCATAAGGAATTTAATAAATTACTCACTTCTCTAATGCACTTGTACACACACAAATTTTAAAATATTAACATAGATTCACTTAAACTATAACCTTAAACTGTGGAAGAATTCATCGTGAGAGAATACAAATGCACGTTTAAGGATGAATTTAGCCTTATTACGGAGATTATTATTTATCCGCTAATCTCTGGAAGCAAGCATCAGTTCCATGCAAGAGGGTGAACTGTTAAGAGGATTATAAAATCGAACATGCTTTAAAGAGATTAAATACCAATGTATTCACTCCAAATAACTTAAAAGAATGCATGAGCTAGCTACAGACTATGAAGTATATGTTCCTTGGTAGTTTATATATCGGGAAATAATATTTTCAAAATACGATGTTTTATTTAAGGCAAAAATGGATTGCATTGCACTCAAAACTTTTTTAATTTAATGTATCAAATTGATACACCCATTTGCTTAATATCCTAAATAATAATATCCTTGATATAACCACTAATAATTTAACTGTAAGAAACATCATCATTATTCATCATCGTTTAAATTTTTCAATTATTCGGCAAAAATAAATATTCTTCGTAAATTATAAATGATAATTTCGTTTTGTGAAATATATCATTTTCAACTTTTTATATATAAAAAGCTGCAATAAATAATGAGTAATTTTCAATCCAGAAAATGACATATTAAGTAGTTAAAAAGCTTTATGAAGTAAACATAGTTTTGATAATTGGAAGAAACCAGATTTATTCATTTAATTTTCCTCCTTTATACTAAAATAATTTATTTCACCGAATTTACATTTAAATATCGAGAATTTCTAGATTTTCTCCCCAATGGCTTATTAATATATTATTTTTCCTAATTCTGAATTCAAAGACTCTTAAGCGTTTTTGAGTTCATTTTCTTGCCAAAACTATTTGCCAATATTGCACACTAGATGGCGCAACAGAAATTGAGCCACAAATAAAATTAATACCACAGAGTGTGAAAAACAGTGATTGCTGCCAATTTAGACAACCAAATTTGAGCTAATATTTCATCACATATTTGAATGATAATTTCCTTGCTGCAAAAGATAAATGTCATAGGCTAAAAAAAAAGTGTTCTTAAAAACGAAAAAGTGCAGGTGAATTCAGATTTTTTTTGTTTAAGTTAAAGTTTTATTACATTATGCTGTGATTGGAAAGTCATTGAGTTTGTTGGTTCCGTATAAACGAAGTTTCATTTGCTTCATCCATGAAATATTTCTTGATATTTATAGTTTGACAAAGTATACTTTACTGACGTTGAAACATTCCGTACATTTCCATCTTGATATTAAAAGTAAAAACGGCTGGCAACCGAATATTAGTAAAACATATACGTTATATATTTCCACTTTCATTTATCTAAAAAATCATTTTATAATATAAGGATTCAAACCCTTCTTAAATGTGTCCCAGAAATATTTAAAGAAAAAATAAATAACGTTTATAAGAAACACAGTCTTAAATAAATGCAGAAATTTTTTCCTTGGCAATTTTGACATTTCATTAAGAAAATTTACTGCTTTATTCTTGAAGATTTTCTACTTTATATTCAAATCAACACTTTTGAACTTTTTAGATTAATGATAAGGATAAAAACGTGTGCAAAATATCTGTTCCTCTGCACAATTCAAAATACAATTATCAAGAGTGCATTATTGGATGCTAACTCAAATAATAGAGTTTGGATAATTTATAAGATTGACGAAGAGATAACTTATAAATATAAGCAATGAAGTATGGATATCACATAATGTGCATTTTTGCTGTACATGATTAAATAAAATGATCATAATTTTAAGAAAATTTATTTTTTTGGTTTTTTATAAGCTCTTTTTATGTTAAAAATAAAATCACAAAAATATAACCTAATCATAAAAATCAAAATTTTTTAATTTATATATTAGGCCATTATATCAAGAGCTTTGAAACATTTTTCGATTTTACCATCTATTGTATTGCAATTTATTTTGAAATTTTAATCCCTTCTCAAATACATGAAATATATGCCCTGTAATAAATGAATATTGCAAACACAATGTCAATGAATCTTTGTCACAAACTAAAATGTAGAACTTAACTGTGGTTCATCAACTTTACCAAGTTTTTTAAATAAAATAATATATAAGGCCATTTTCCACCATTAAAACAAACCATATTTTTTTTTAATGTAAATATTTTAGAATGTCTAAGACACAATTAATTCAAATTTATAACAAGGTCTGTTATTGTCCATTCTATCATATACACTTTTCTAACAACTAATTATTTTGGCTTTTGTTTGTTCAAAAGAAATTGAATTTTCTTTTGAACAAATAAAAGTTAAAATAATTTGACTTTTCATTTTTCAATGGCTTTTTATTCAAAAATACTTTTATATAATTTATTATAAAAATACTTTTATATATCTTTATTAAAGATATCTAATAATATCTTTAATAAAGATTCCTTTATAAAAATATTTTTTTTCTAAAATTGAATTTAAATAATTAAATCAAAAATTTTAAATTACTTCATACTTTTATCCATTGATTCCACTCAAATTACAAGTTATCCTGTTATGTATAAGCGAAAAATTAAGGATATGTGTTTAACTGATAAGCTTTCTAGAAGACATCAATCTTGAGAATATTGGACAGATTATATGCAAAGATGAGACCTACTTAAATTATGAAAGGGAAATGCGTGTTCGGATAATTTTGTCAATCAAAATTCTGAATAATCCTTAGGATTAATTTTTAAAATGCATTATTATCATGAATAACTAAAATTAAAGCTAGGGTAAATTCTATATTTTAGTAGAGACTATATATAAAATTTCTTTTGCTTCTTTGGGGGGCTTCGGAAAGTAACTTTTATAAATTTCTTTAATTTTTTCTGATATATTTTCTAATCATCTCCAGTATTATACTCTAATCCTCTGTTCCTACAAAGATTATATTCTACATTCAAAGCATATATAAGCGGATAATTTAGGTATTAAAGGTAGTCTATATATGACCGATAAACTTTCCAAAATACGTCATATCTAAAAGTTTAGATACTAAGATTATCTCTGCAAAAGTGTCTAGCATTATGCAGAGATAATCTTTAAGAGAATTAAGGGGAGGATATATATGTTCAAATAATTTTAATAATCATAATATTTTAGATACTTCAACTATAGTTTTTAAAAGATGTATTACAATTAAAAATAAATTTGGGAATTCATTTCTTGAACGATTGAACTTAATTCTATGCATTTAAAAGCAACTAAAATCTGTTAAAAAAAAAGAGTAGCTTAAGAATACTGAAAGTTTTTGAAACTGGGAAAAATTAGTTTGGAATTTATTCATGACTACGGAAATCGTCAAAATGTAGTTCTAAATTCAAATAAATAAAGATTGCTAAATGATGACAAATTATACTTTTGGGAATTTGGAAGAGCGGTTCGACAAATTATAGTTTTGAAGAGCAAAGTTTATGACTTTTAAATAAGGAACTATTTTAAGAAAAAAGAAAACTTTTAAATAAAGGAAACTAGTTTCTTAAAATATTAAAAAATATTCAGTACGAGATTTGAATATAATTCATTTTATGACACATGTCAATTAAAAAAATATAAAAAGCATGATCAACATAAAAAAAAATTGAGTAATTCTCTTCAGGCAAAGAGAGCAAATTATAAAAGTAAGGGAAAACTTTGAACAAAAAGAAATATTTTACAAACTGTCATATTTGATATTTCTCTAGAAAAGCATAGCATTTTTAAAGAACAAAAGATTGGAAAACTCATTACGTTGCACATTACTTAAAAATCATTTGATTTCAATTGGCATGCACATTAGCTAAGAAATTAAAACATACTTAGATTTCTTTAATGATTTCTTTTGGCGCATTAATTACGAAAAAATAATTAACACGATAAGCATAAATGAGGAAGAGTTTTTAAATATGAAATTTTCATGTAACTGAAAACGACTGACAAATTGTTTGTTCAGTAAAGTAGGTATTTTACACGCTGTAGCTAGTTTTTCCTAAAGAAATGAATACAACTACTTTCGAAAACACTGATAATTACTTTCAGTAATCCATTTATATAAGCAATTGGAATTTCCAGTATTTGAATACAGATAAGATCTTAAAATATCCCCATAGAATAAAAATATTTTAAATTTTAAATACATAAGTCATCGAGAAATATCTATATTTTCAAATAAATCTTACTCGATCAACATAAAATTTCAAAATTTATAAATAACAGAAAATTACTATTATTACCATAATGACCGTTTTAGACAAATATTAAAATGATGACGCTGCATTGGGTTGTTATAAATAAACTAAAACTGCTTTATACTTTTCTTTCCATAAAATTGATAGATCATTAAGAAACAACATTATAATATTTCATTTAAAAATAAATCTATAAGTTTTTTAGCATATTGAACCATGCAAACTAAGATGATGAATAATTTTATTGTTTACGAAGAGCAATTTATCAAAGACTAAAAGAAAAATAAATTTTATAAATTAAACTAGAATCTTAACAAAACAATGTGCATTAAAAATATTTCTTGAAAGAAATTCAGAATTTTTTTATTTTGAAAAAATTGGTTTTTGGGTTGAACAAATTGAATACAATTTTTATTATAAATTACTTTTCTTTTCATTAATTCAGAACAATAATTTTTAACAAAATTTTAGAGTTTAAATTTTTGTTAAATACAAAATTAACTCATTTACTTCTGCCATACATAAATATCAAATTCTAATGGATTATATTGGGCTCAAAATTTATAATTTCACTATATGTGTTTTATTTTAAGATATACTTTTGGAAAAAATTAAACGCGCTTGTTATGTTTAAGAGATTGCTCAGGTGAGGATATAGCTATAGGTAAATTATATGTGTGCCATGTCTCTCTCCTCATAATTTATGAAAGCTAACGTACTGTTCCAGATATAACAGTATTTAATCCTTAATATGGTTGAACTCATTTTTTTAATCAAAAGGGAATTTACATATATATATATATATATATATATATATATATATATATATATATATATGTATGCATGTATATATATGTGTGTATATGTATGCATATCTTACACCGTATAAATAATCTAATTAATTATTAAAACTCTATTCTACTGAAAAGCAGTTTGTCGTATAGTTTCTAGCTTTATCTAACATATAGATGCAAGAAATGCAAACTGGGAAAAATATTCTTTCTCAAACAAGAACTCTTGAATAAAAAACAACTGAAGACTACGATTTTTTAGTCTGAAGCGAGGAATAGGAACCTCAATCTGACAGATCTCGCAACAAGCTCTTTGTAGAGGAGAGACCATTAAAGACCTAAAGGAAGTAGGAGGACTCCAATCTGATAAAGAAACTTCCTCGATAAAGAGCTACAATCGCCACTATGGATAGATGCAACAAAAAAAGACAAATAAAAAAAACGTAAAGAAAACATTCTTGTTGCTCACTAAAGAGAACTGGAAGAGAAAACCGTAAGACTACGATACTCTTCGCCTGTTGAACCTTTGGATTGTTCAAATGTATGAGTAAGGTAAGAAAGAAACTAAAGTAAAAAGATAGAAGTTTATAGGTATAGTTAAGGTTTGCATTTCATCCGATATTCATAAGAATAATACAACTTTTTTATTCAGTAAAATGTACTAATCGTGTATATTTCATCTGAATTATTCTTATTTTCTTATGTCTTTTTCGAATTCCTTACTTACGGGTAACAGGAATGAAAACACGAATGAAGAAAGGCGGTTACTTTTTCTTAAAGAATTTAATTACAATTATTTACTAATTGAGAGGAATAATAATAGAGAGAATTCGGTATAAAACATGTCACTACTTCTCAAAAAGGGCTTAGGTATGACGTATTAAAACAGAAAGTTAAGACACAATTGTTGCTTTATATTCTTATAAAGTATATTTACTTTAAAATACTGAGTACTTTCAAAATATTTGCATCTTGCTTTATACGAATTCGAAATAATTTGCTAAGAAAAAAATCGGATTTTATTAGCAAAATGATTTTAACAGTATTTTTTCGAAATATTTGAAATCATTCCTTTCAGTATGAATTTTGAATACATAAAAATAAAATTTTAAATATAAAGAAACTGGCTGCATTAATTTCCACAACGTTTATCACGTTGATCTATGTTTTTTTTCTTTGAAATAATTTAACAATTATAAAGCTGTAATTATTGGGTAGAGTTAAAAATATTAATTTTTTACTTCTATTTAACTAAGCTTATAAATTTTGTTCTTTAATCAAATTATGTAATTAAGTTATAATATATTTCTTATATCATAACTTAAATATCAATTCATGAAATAAGCTTTTAAATATTAAGAATATTCATTAATTATTTTCATTGTTTGATGTATTGATTATGTTAAATGTATAAATAAAGTTCAGCCAGGAAACGTATTAAGGAAATTTAGTGCACTATTACTCGAGAAAAATAATTATGTGAAAAACTAGAAATATAATTATGTGTTTAAAAATCCGGGAGCTTTTGTTAATTTCAAAATAATAATTCTATTCAATGAATATTTAAATCGAATTAAGTAACATTGGAGCGCTATATGAATTGTACTCCAAATTAGATTTATAAATGTGTTGCATAAATTTTCAATAAAAATCATATTTAATTATTATTCTTACTTTTTGAATATTTACTTATTTTTCTTAATTATTCACAACATTATTTTAAATCTGATGAAATATTTATTGAATTTGAAAAACTACGGGATATGAAAAACTACGGGGTATCCAAAAAGATGCAACAAGCTTTTATTATTAAACTGTTGGTAATAACATCATATATTTTAAAATATGTGTTTTTGTTTACTAATAAATATGGATAAATATTTATTAAAATCTTGGGTTAAATAAATAAGTTCTTATGTGAAATGATTTTTATTGAAAATTTTATTTTACTGGAAATATGGATTCTAACGTTTTTTTCAATTTCTCATTCATTTAGTTATCTATTTTAATTAATTTAGTGAGGATATTGAATTTTATAAAGTTAAATAGTACTTAAGCATGTCACACTGTGAACAAATTTTCTTTGCTCATTTGAATTTTTTTTTATTTTCTGAACTTACTCATTTGAAGCAATACAAAATTTTGAATTTTTTTTATTTAAACTTCCTTTTCCATATCTGTCAAAAATTATGAAAAAGTCAACAGTTAAGTTAAAGAAAGAATCGATAGTTTCTTTTCTTCATGCTTCGTATGATTTATTGTGTACACTATATTATTTCTTTTATTCAAAACTGCTAATCTACTAAAATCAGATATATCTGGCCATTTCATTTTTTATTAATAATTTGTTTTTCTTTAGATTCCACAATTTTTTTCTTTTGTTTTGTTTCGCATGTTGTTTATGGGAATTTAACACTACAGTAGCTTTGAAAATCTTAACGAAAACATTCTCACAGAAATGTCTGTTAAATAAATTATAAACTATTACCGCGTATTTTAACATTTCTTTTCTAAAAAACTAAAAAAGAAAATTAAAACGCATTGTATTCAAATGTATTAAGTATTTCCGTAATTTATTTAAATTTAAAACATAGATTAAGAAAATACATTTTGCATGTATGATAGTATAATGATATTTTTGTTTAATCTTTCAAGAATACAATGATTAAAATGATATAAGTAGATGATGGATTATTACTGCTGCCCATAATTTTCTCTGTGGCACAAATTTTAACTTTTGAATATAAAAAATGTAATCATTCTTCAAAAAGAAACTGATAACTTTAAATATGATCTTATTCATCATTTTAAATATTAGCAGTGATTAAGATGATACATTAATAGTTGCCTTAATGATATTTAATTTTAGATAAGCTGTTTGCAAAATAAAATGATGTTACAATTCAAAATATAACAAATAAAGATCTTATTATTACATAAAAATTGATACAAAAATAATAACAAAGGATTTGTCCCCTCAATATTAAATTCATGGCATGGTATTCAATAAATTGTTTTGGCTCAAGTGTTTTTAAAAGCTTTAGTTTTAATTCCAATTCTGTTATCAATTATCTACTTAGAAAGGAGATTAGAATTTCATTAAACTTACTTAAACTGACATAAATTTGTACATGGTATATAGGTAGAATCTAAATTAATTTAAGAAATCTGATTAAGTTGAACTGCCGAATCATTTATCATAAAGAAACAAAGAAAAGAGTTATATAAAGGTAATACCTTCCCTTATATCTAAAAAAGTAATAGGCCGACTGAGCATCTCCTTTCAGAACGGAAATTTCAACATCCTTTCTCGAAAGATTGCAGAGCTTTTATTATCCATCCACATCAATGAAAATACCATCACAAAGTATCACTATTATGAAGATAAAAAAGATGGGTAGAAAAAAGATCATTAGACATGTTTTTTTCCATTACCTGGGAAATTGCCATACTTTATTTTGTAAATGGAAAATGGTGCTAATGATTAGCATAAACAAATTTTCCAATTGTTACTTTAACGGAAATATAAGGGAATGATTAATTAGGTTTACGCTACACAATGTGTTCAACAAACTATATATTATTGACTGTGTTTGTATTTCATTTAATTCCTTTTAATATTTTAAACAACATAAAAGAAAAAAAAATGTTAAGCCCTTTCTTAGTTGACATTATGAAAGATTTGTAAAAAATCATGTTTTCTACGAATTTTGCATCAAAAGGTTTTGTCTCAACTAATTCAAAATCAAAAATAATATAAGAATAAACAGTTAATAAAATATTTGTTAATTTAAACAATTTCAAATTTTTTTATTCACTTTGTTTTTTATTGTATGTGCTAAATTATATATTAGTTTTCGTAAAACTTAAAAAATAGAAAATAACACACAATAAATTGTAGGGATATTAACAATAGATTTTATGATTGAAATTTTTATAATTTAAATTATTTTATGTAGAATATATTTCTAAAATATGCAGGTAAATGCACGTGCTATTTAAGTTAAAATGTATTTATATTTTACTAACAGATTATTATGTTTGGTATTCATATCAATTATATATTTTTAGATTAGCGTAACAAATATAATTGTATATAAGCCAATAAATATATGAATGTTATGAGAAATGACATATGTTTGATATTTTTTATTGCGTTTAAAAACATTGAAATTTATAAAAATACGTATAACAATTATTCGAAAATAAAAATTATTTTAAACAATTAAGGTTAAAATTAAGAACATTTGGAACAAACAATGTAATTGAATAACATAAAAAACAATTTTACAAGTAATTTTTAAATTTACTTAAAAAATAAAACTTAGTAACAGAAAACTAAAAAACAATATTATTCTAAAGATTATAAAATTAGAAATGGGAAATATTTTTAGCCCATTAAATATTTTTAAAAAAAAATAATGATCTAATATTGTCATTTATTGTTTTTATTTAATCATACCAAGATATAAAATAGTTTCAAGGTTGATTTCAGGAATTTTGAGACAGTTGCTTAACAGAATATGCAAATAAAACTTTGATTAAAATCGATACTGTGCAAGAAAATATCAATGTACACCATAAAACTTATTATTATATTACTGTTAAAATAAAAAATGCTTTTAATTATGTTTTAAATGGATTTTATCATTATATAAAATTCATTATAAATTATTTTTTATTAGAAATATTTATATAAAGTCAAGTGAATTCAAGATTCAAAATTTATATCTATACCAATGGTTAAAATATTAAGGATCTTATTTCTTTTTTTAAAATAATATATCTATTTATGAATCCTCATTTTTGAAAATGTTAAGAATCCAACTTTTGTGGAAAATAACATTATTTTCCTTCAATAACAAGTAGTTTAATTCCTAGTTTCAATAAGTTAATATTTCCTAAGTATTTTTCACATGACTAAATTAAAAAAAATTCCCAAAATAACAACATTGTCATCTCATTAATAAATATTACACTTTTACTAATACTGTTAAGTACTCGCTTCAGAAAATTTTAATTAGTTATTAATTTCGATAAATTATTAACTGAAATTTATAGAAATATAAAAAACAATCATTACGAATTTAAATAATCGTTGTAACATTTGCAAATTTCTGAAAAGAAAAACATATACACCGATTGTCAATACATTCTTAAAGTAAGCTGAAACTTGTTTCAAGTTTTCTATATAGTTTTTGTCAATAGAATGCACTTTTTTAGGAAAGTATTTTAAAGAGAATAAATTTATAAATTTAGTGAACTTTAATATATCAGCTAGAAACTTTTAAATAAATTCTTACTTTTTAGCCTACACAAATACGTCAGATTCCATAGCCTAAAATGCTGTTTACATCATACGATGGGAAACAGATTCATTATGAAATCACCAAATAAAAAGTGTTGGAAGAAACTTGCAAAAGAAAAACAATTTTGCAATTATAATTAATGCAAAATGAAGGCTTTTAAAGACTGTTAAAATAAAACCAATTTTAAAATTGCTAAAGGCTGTTTCAAGAAAGGTGTACCTTTGATGTTATAAAACAGGAATCATCTAAAATGATTTGAAATAGTAGGAGATAGTTACTAAAACAGTAGTCTTAACGATTTTGAATTTCTTGTGTATAGAGAACTTACATTCAAAGAATATATTAATATTTATTGTTGTAAAACAAAGAGTCTTATGGTCTCAATCTTAGAAATTTTCAAGCAAATATATGGAAGTTTCTAAAAACCTAATCTGTTATTCGGGACCTCTCACGTAAAAACTTCTTTTTTAGATTCAAAATATGCTGAAATATGTTGGAATAGAAATGGTATCTTACGTCATTCACGCAAGAATGCATCTTGCAAATATGAAAAGGTTTTACAAAAGTTAGTACTAATTTGCAATTATTTAAAATTTTCTACTACTTAATAAAACCTCAGAAGTTATTAGTTTTAGCAAGTAAATATACTTTTGCAATAACTTTCGAATTTTAATAACCTACATAGTGTACAAGGATATAAATGCATACATCAATAATTAATTTAATCAATCTTCATAAAAAGATAATCGTTAGTCTGTCTGTTTAAGTTTAGTAGCATTATATACGTCACGTAATTACCTTTATGAAAAATGGATAGCCCTAAATATTGTTTTAAATTATTAAAAAAGTTTTTTTTTAAGTTTGGAAGATGTATATTTTTGCAATTTGATGTGAAACAGATTTTGATAATATTTTGGTCTATCCTTCTATCTAAAAACTGTATCTTTTTAAATATGTTGTATTTTTTTTAAAGAAATAATAAATTAATTTTTAATACCAAAATTTGTATTTTAAAGAAAAAATGCAATTAATATATAAATATTTAATTTTTTGTAATAAATATGAACTCTCCTTAAAATTGTCAAAAAGTGTTTAAGCAATTTTAAAAGAAAATAATTTTTATTTGAAATTAAATTCATCATTTGGCGTCAAATTACTCAAAATTACAATATAAAACTTATTGCAAATTTAATTTCTGAAATTTTATTTTATTTCGGCATATTAAATATAAATATAAGCTAAGCTATTTCATTTATTTTAAATTATTTAAGAAAAACTGAAAACATAGATATGAAACATTTAAAATTCCATAAAAAAGACGATTTTCCTTTTTAAAAAAAATTGATATAGAAGATAAATTTTTCCCTGTTCTTATTCTTTGTATATTAACTTTGGTACATAAATTTCATAGATCAAAGATTTCGTACCATGCCACAAAAAGCAGAGGTTGACCAGAAAGATGAGCTGCTCTTACGGACTCGGTGGATTCACGTGAAACAAATTTCATGACTATCATTTACTTGACCAGTCTTTCTGCAGCATTCACTCTTAACATAAGTATGTCATTTCCTCTATATACTTTGGAATTACCTAATAGATGTGTTAGTTTAGAACAAACTTCGCGCATTAGTAATTATCTTGGAATATGCGAAATGTTTGTCTAAGACCAATATCCGTTCTCACTGGCTGATATAACTTTCTCTAATGAATAGATATGAATCAGCTAACCATATGCTTATTGAGATGGTCTAGTTGCGTCACAGTGTTGTCACGGTAATTGTTATGATTAAAATGAATTCTGAAAATTTTATTTTCATATTTTCCAGTCAACTCTCTTTTAAACAATACATCTTATTAAGAATTGTCTAAGCATGAAATGATTATAGATTTTTAATTAATTCGTAAACTACTCAAATTCTTAAATCAAATTTCTTTTATATAAAATAATATTCATTCTGCATAATATTTTCTTTTGAATTGTCTCATTTTTTTTAATATGATATATTTTTTATGCAATATGTTATTAGATGTTGCTTTGCAAAAATACTTTTCTCATACTCAATAAATTGAAAACTGTGAATCAAAATTTTTGTTTCACGCTTTAAAATTTAAATTCACAAAAATATGCAATAAAAATGATTGAATTAAGAACTATATTTTTCACGACCTTATAATTTCAAGGTCATTCCTTTTAATATTCTTAAAATTTTAGCATGTAAATGAAAAATAAAAACGTTTAAATGCACTTTTCTGGTGATTCATATAATTATAATTTTGTTTGTTTTTCCATATCGTTTGTTATTAATATTGTTCTGCGTAGTTGTGTGAGTTATTAATAGTTAAATGCCAATTGAAATTATTTTTATGGATATAACTTATTATAAGAATATTACTAACTGCGATAAATTTACGAAGCAGAAATAAATGCTTCAGTTTCATAAAGGAAAGTAATCAGAACAGATTTGTGAAATATAACAATACATGAAATCAGCAATTTATATTCTAGTTAGTAAAACAGTGTATGCAAAGTTTTATCTTTATCTATTACCTTTCTCCTAATTAGTAATTTATTTAATATCTTATATTGTTTTATATTAAACTATATTCCATAAGAAAAAATGTTTGTAACAGTTTATTATAATGATATTAATATATAGAATATAATTAAGATTTATAGAACAATTTTTGAAATTACTGAAAACTAAAATAAGGTAATTTTTTCAATTTGTGAAAAATTAAAACATACTAAAATAACTTTACATATTTTTTTTTTAAAAAAAGATGAAAAGAGGAATAATAAAAAAATATTTTTTGGAGTATTTTTGGATTTTCCAAAATAATACAATCACCTGAGCACTTATCCTCTAAAAAATATCTAAGTTTTTCATCAATTCATGAAGAACACTTTTATTTTGTGTAAACCAACGTATCAATGTATTTCTGAGGTAACAGATAAAATTGAAAAATAAAATTTGTTTAAAAGAAAGTAAAAATGTGTATAATGTTGTAGAGATATAAATTTATCAGTATAATTGACAAATTATAATATTTAAATGATTCTTTTCTAATAATTTGCTTGAATTAAATATAAAAACACATATATATGAGTTTTTAAACTATTACTTTCGTACAAAATATCAATCTCATTTTGAAAATTGTTTATTAAGAGAATAATATCTTTGTTTAATTTCTTAATAATAAAAAATCACTATCATAACTCCAAATTTACTTTTTTAACATATCTTACAAATTTATTCTGGTTTCAAAATAAAATTTGTTATTTATAAAAAGCATGTGGATACATTAAAATTTAAAAGGTGGTTAAATTCTGAGAAAAATATAAATTTTAAGATCTTTTTTTTAGTTTAATTGGCCTAAAAGTATTTATCCTAGTTGATTATATACAGGTTTTCAAACTACAATTGCTCCCTACCATTAAGTAAAATCCTTAAACAGCTAGGAAATTCGGAATAACTCATTATTCTTAAAAATCTAAATAATATATTTCATAAAACTGTTTACATTCTATAGTTTTGCCAAGAAGGAAATTTAATTTACATTTCAAAAGATTCCTTGATCATATACTTTTTCTCTCATACTAAAAAGGCTAACTTTGAAATTGAAAAAAAAGTTTATTACAAATAATTATATGGAAGCTTTCAAGTTTCTAAGAGATATTTAAATTAATTTTTTATTACCTTGAAAAATTGTTTTTCTTTCCTTAAGAAATTTATTAATAAATTTTAAAAAAAAAGTATATACAAAATTGTCTTTTTATAAGACAAATAATTTAACTTTTTAATCTGCAGTAAAGTTTAATTGTTATATGATATATATTTAAGTATTTTTCAGGAAAAATATAATTTTTCAATAAAAACAACGATTGTTGTTTGTCTAATAATGTAAAATAATACAGGGATAAATTATTTTCAAAAAGACAATTATCTGAGTGAACCGGACAACACTTTAATTGAAATTACTCTTTCTGAACTTAGCTTGAAATTAACTATTTAAAAAAAATAAATTTTTTTTTGTTGATTTCTAATATTTTGAGAATTAAAGATCTATTTAAAGAATGAAATTTAATATTTCAAAGAAATACTTAAAAAACATTTTTGATGCTCTTGGTACTTATAAAGATTCTTATTTCAATTTTAGATGTATTGATAATTTTTTTTTAGAAATTCGATTAAATTTAATCTTTATATATCATATTTTATTCTTAAATTCCATCGAAAAATATTGTTTGAAAAATTATTGAATATATTTGAAAAAATATTTAACACAAAAATGGAATAAAATGAAAATTTAAAAGATTTTATAAAACAAAGTATGAAAAAATATTTTCATAAAGCTGTAACTTTTATAAAAAGTAATTTTATGAAGTTTATTAATTTTAAAAATCGGTTTCAAAGTTCTTAAATAAAAACTTCTCAAAATATATTTTTAGATTTATTCTCAGCATACAGATATTTTTTCTATAATCTAAATTTTATAAATGATCTTAAATTTATTATCAATATTTAACGTATTTTTGTTCATTAATTGATGGTTTTACAAATTAATCAAAGTCATTAAATGTAATTTAAGAAAAGATCTCATAATCAAATAAGTTCAAAGATTTCTTATTAAAAGAATTTTTTCAAATTAGATTAGTCTTTATCGACTGTATATAATTGAAATAACAAATTGAAAAATATTTTTTTCCATGTTGTTGATTGTTTAAATATGTATACAATCAACAACATGTTTGATATGTTGTGATAGATGAAGATTGTTATGAAGGAAGCAAGAAAGTTCTTGGCACACATTAGTTGAAATCTAAACATCACACATATCATTGATAGTGCATGAAACGTCAGGCATTTAACAATGATTACAGACATTTAACAATGATGATTTTTTAGTTTCACTTATTCAAAAAGAATATTAAAAACCAGAAAATGGCCTGACATTAAATACAAAAAATGTACATGCAAAATGCATACAAATGACTCAACAACCTCTTATTCTCGTTGAATAGCGACTAAGATTGTATTTGTCACTTACCAACTACAGTTTTAATCATAAGACCATTATGGCAATATTTATGTTTTGCAAGAAATGAAACAAAAAAAAAACATAAACAACCATCTAGCTATATATTTATGCAGAAATCAGAAAACAAACATCCGTATCCAATTATTCTACAAATAATTATAACAGGAATTTAAATCTTTCCATTAGAGCAGTTTGTTTGATATCACAACCATTATAATGAACAGCAAAGATTTTTAGACGACATTTTAACTTGTGAAGGCTTCTAATAGACGGTTGTCCGTATTAACACATTACAAGAGAAGAATGTGGAAAACTCCCTCTACAAACCTTGTCGATTGCTCATGCAGAAAGCCAAAAGGAAATATCCATTTCCGTTATTTAATGGTAACTGAGGTTAAATTGAAGCATTCCACTTCAAAGAGCATATAGTTTTCAAACCACATAGAGATTAGCTTAACATCTGCAGGTTATGATAATAAAGTATTTGAACAGATACCCAATATTAAATTCTGCATAACTTTTCTAAGATAGTAAAATTTTCTAACGTTTGGCAGAAGTGAAACCTTTCCTACAAGTGTACATGATGAAAGGACAAACACAGTTTTTTTAATCAAATTTGTGCCTTGAGTGAAATCACAACTGTATTACTAAGAGAGATTTTTAATATGTCATGGATATATTTAGGGTACATTATTTAATGTGTTTAGTTTTTAAACATTGATTACTAAGTTTGTATAAATTTTATATACCTATGAAATATAATAGCAATTCTGAAAGATTTGATTACCTGTCTTCTAAAACTCAGCTCCTTGTATTTAGAGAACCTAATGAAGAAAAAAATGTAGAAAATTAATTCTCTTTCATAATTATTTAAAATATAATTACTAAATTAAAACATTTACTACCAGATTTAAATTTTGAAACCAAAACGGAAACATTTTTAAATATTATTCTTTTTTTTTTTGGCATGACACACACACAAGATCATTATAATCTTTTCTCACCAGACAGTAATAATTTTTATCATCAGATCGTGTAGGTTTATTCTTTGTAATAACAAATAAGAATGTGAAACAAACAGTAAATAAAGCATATAAGGAGATTTTTTCTCAACTTTAGTATAAAATGAATAATATTGACAGTAATTTGAATAAATAAAAAATTAACGATTTTGTTAAACAGGAATTTAAAAAACTTTTTAAATTGGTAAAAAAAATAAAAAAAATTAATAGTTATATACATAAATACATACATATACTCGTATATATATATATATACTGTTACACTGTCTACCAATAATTATTTGGACACCTGTGATAAAAAAGAAAAACTAACTTTATTGAAAATAAGTAGTTGGTAGAGCTTCCACGAGAGGCAATTACAGCGTGAACCCTCCTTGGCATACCTTTCCCATGTCTTTGTATTACAGCTAGTGATATTGTCTTCCACTCAGTTCTGAGTAGGCATAAAGTTGCTTCACCGATTTTGGACGGGTAGTGCACCCCTTAATTTGGAGATCCAACTCGTTCCAGAGGTTCTCAATAGGGTTCAGATCTGGTCTCTAGTCAGGCCAGTCCATTTGATGGAACTAAATTGACACCGTACCAAGCATTGGTTAACCTTGAAATATAACAACTGGCATTATCATCCTGAAAGTATCAGGGGTCCAACCCGTAAAACTGCCATAACGAATCAAGCACATTGTCATTCAAAATGGTGCAGTAGGCATCGGCATTGAGCTTACCATGAATAAGGACCAAGGGTCCCAGTTCATACCAGGAGAAACACCCCCAGACAATTCCAGACAGTCGTCAGACCCAGACCCTGCCATCCGAACGGTAATGGGTTAACCTTGATTAATCGCTTCAAAGAACCCGTTTCCACTGATCTACGGTCCAATTTCGATATGCTATGCACCAGATTAACGGAGCAGCGTGGTTGGACTTTGTTATCAAAAGCCTATGGGCAGCAGCATGGTGACCTATGGCATGAAAACAAGTAGATGTGCTTCCTTACAGATGGAATTCCCTTAAACAATACTTCCAGGTGTCTGTTAAAACTGTTCGAAGATGAGGGCGATTGGTTGGATGTGGTTCTCTCGAATTTCTCTGTACAGCACTCATCGGTCTCTGTCTCCCAATTTCGTTGGTCTGCCGACTCGGGGCTCATTCCGACAATCACTGTTCACCTTCCACTTCTTAATCACATAGGCCACTGTCAATTTTTGGTACTTCAGATCGATAGATATGTTCCTTAAGGATCGGCCACATTTGTGATACCCGATAATTATACCTTTCTCGAAATCAGAGAGCTCCGAATTGCGCGGCATCTTGCATGCGATTAATGCCCATGCTGTTTCCTACACTATATATAGCGGCGGAGGCCATGACGTACCTCAGAAACGCTGATATCCTTTGCATAGGTGTCCAAATACTTATTGGTAGACAATGTATGTATATATATATATATATATATATATATACTATATATAACTTTTTGGATTATTATAGATTAATAGTCCACCATTTTCAGTTTTATCATGTAATATAATAATTGGACGATAAATTTTAAAGTTAGAGAGAAATTTAAGGTACATAATGTAAGAATATTACACAAAAAGTAAAATGAGAGTTTATGTTTTTAAAAAATCATAATAAAGATTTTTCACACAGCTTATTTTGTTTAAAATTTATAATATATATAAATTTAAATTATATTATATATATAAATTTATATTATATTGATATTGAATATTATACTATTTTTTAAGTTTAAAATTTATATAATTTTTCAACTGTTATTAATTAAAAATCAATGCAACAATTCCGTTTTCAATTCATTAAATGTAATAAATTCAATACATTAAATACCACCAGATTTTATCAGAATTTGTAAGAGGGAAAAATTAAAAAATATAAAAAATGAAAGAATATTTTAAAATACTTAAATTTTTTAATTAATGTAATTAAGAAGTATGTTTTAATTGCATACAAAAATGTAACTTATACATCGCAAAAAATTAGACTTTATACAAAAAAACTAAGAAAATCAAATGATATTTTGTCATCTTTTAAATTTTCTTATAAAATTTATAATAAGAAGAATTCTCGTGATATGACTAATAAAAAAAGTATGTTTCTCTCTGAAATATATTTATTAAGTAACTTTTTTAGACCCTATAATATAGAAAATTAGATTTTCGTAATATGTACACTAATTTAATTTTGTAGAAATACCTAGAAACTTTAAAATTAAAAGAGAAAAGAAATATCTACAAATCCATATACTTCTGTTAAAAGAAACTTCTGAAATTTAAAATTGTCTTTGAAAATTATTTCAAACTGAAATAATTGCATTTATATAAAGTTCCTTTTACCATTGAAGTACATTATCATTGATCCTACGTATTTTGCCATATGTTCGATCCTTGGATATTGTCCTTTATTTTTTTATGAGTAAAGTAAAAGCAATTGAGTGTGAAGATTACTATCTAAATATATGTATTATTAAAATATTTAAGAATTTGTTTAAAATTAATAGTACATTGTTATCAGCTTACTATATAATTTTTACAAATGATAAAGTTTAAAGTAAAACTGTCTGTTGTGTGTGTGTGTGTGTGAGTAAAAGGAAGTACTATGTCCACATTTTACATAGCATAGCATAAAAGAGCTATACGTCAATATATTCGTTTGGGGAAAAAATCCTTTAATTTCATGTGTTGAATTCTTTATTTAATTTGTTTCAGATTCACTTTATAAAATATGGTTAACTTTAGCTCATGAGTGATGCTAAGATTGTTAATATGCAAGTTCATTTAAACCATTTCTGTGACATTCTGTGAATTAACATTTTAGATGACGAGCCTATCTGTGCGATGCGGTTTTGTGAGATCTGAAATAGCTATGCGGAATCAACGAAACTAAATTTATGCGTAATTGCCCATAACAGAGTCGGAATATCATAAACACCATTTACAATTCCAAATACCTTGATTTCCTTTTTATCTCTATGAGAGAAAAACTGCAAAATGTACCAAATTTTCTCTTTGTTGACTTCCATTTTTAACACCCTGTAAATCACAAGTGAATAGAACAAGTAAAAATCTTAAAGATTTTATTTTAGTTTTAAATGTTATCTTTTCAACCAGGTTATTGTTTGATAAATCATTTACGAAATATGGATCTCTACAGCCATCAACCAGAAAAATAAGGAATTTCTTTTCCCCCAACCTAATATTTCAATAACGCACAATATTTTTTTAAAAAGAAAAAATGGATAATTTAAATGTAGTTTCTAATTAAGTTCATAAATGATGCACATTAATAAGAAATAATTTTTTATGCAATTCATTTTGATTACATGCTTATAAATATCCCTCGGAGGTTAAACATCTCTCTTTGTATTGAACATGCTAATGAATGTTTATTCACTCATTTAAAATTTTATTATTTTATTATAAATTCATTTGCTGTTAAAATAGGAATAAGTGATTTTTAATTATAAATAGGTGAAGAGAAGCCAAAGAATTTTATATTAAGGAAATTATTTATTTTATATTTTACTCTTTATTATATTTGTTGTTTGAAAACGTTTAAACTTGAAGTAGGAAACTCTGGAAATTTTATTTATTGTTTTTTTAATTAAGATTTATTTTTACTTATTAAGATTTATTTCAAGATTATAATTTTAAGATAATGTATATTAAGTTTAACTTCATGTTAAAGTATTTTCAAAAGCTGACATTCCTTGTAATACAGCTTATTATTTTCCTAACTAAATGACCTTATAAGGATTATGTAGAAACCTAAGGTAATGGAAATTATTTAAAAAATTTCTTTTCTGCTGATAACTGGTTGGCAACAAAATGTATGTCCTAGTCTGCAGTAGCGAGTTTGATATTTACTGTCATGTTACATTGATCGCTTTTTCTTTGTTCTGATATTTCCTGCTTCTTCAGGTATAGATCTTTTGTATTTTATTGAGATCTTGTAGAAAATTTTTCTTTTTTCAATAAAGAATACTTTTGTCCAAAACTTGAAACATATTTTTAAAAAAAAAGCCATATCTTCAGGTAAGGATTATGTGAGAAATGGCAGAAGAATTTCTCCAAAAAGGAAAAATAGCATGAAAATTACAGTATATACAGTATAGCATAAAATCTACAGTATATGCTGAGTAGAAATAATACACAATATTGAAATATGTAAAATATTATGAATATTTTATATCTGTCAATACTGTAATATAAAGAAATTTTATTTAAAATATAATATCCATGATTAACATGAATTAATAAACAGTATAATTTATAAAAAATCTATTGAAGAAATATATATTGAAATGTGGGGTATATTTTTGTAACATATCAAAGTTATTATAACACCTCATATTAAGATAAACCATCAAATTTATTAATTGACTTCAAAATATATACTACTAAAAATTAATAATGTATTTTTGTGGTTATCTTAACCAAGCAAATTGCTTATATCCTTTCATAAGAAAACTTTGATTACTATTTCAAAAAGTACTTTGTCACGTTTTAAAAGTACTACATTCAATAAAAATTCCTGAATTTAATTTTGAATTTGAGAGACATTTTATAAATTGATTAATTTAAAATTCTTAGTATGATTTTGAAAACTAGTAATTATAATGCAGTACATTATGATTAAATTATTAACTTGAAAAATATATAAAGCAGTTATTTATTAACTGAGTTATACATTAAAGAGAACAGTATACTAACGCAAAAATAAAATGCAACGGAATTTACATATTTTTTTGGTACAATCGAATAATGTTATATTTAAAATATTTTCTGTTTTAATTTTCTACTTTTTCAGAAAAAAACAATGTATAGAAAATCAATTAGCAGCTCTATATTGGATACAGAAAATCAACAGAAATCTACGACTGAAAATAAGATTTGTTTGATAGACTAAGCTTTGGGATAAGAGATTGATTTTTTACTACACATGTTTGTATCACCAGCCTATATGCGTTAAGTTCTTCCTCAAAGGCTTGGGAAGTGGCTTGTAAAGCTAAGATTTAGATTTCATTTTATCCCTGCGCGGAAATGTCGTTAAATCGACGGATTTCCTACCGACTGACTGAATTAAACGTGTCTTCTTTCGTTATTCTTATCTACAAATAAACAGGAAATTATGAAACATTCCCATTCCTTCGGAAAAAAGGATGTGGAGGGAATAAAGTAACTTGATTAGACTATTATATAAACCAATAGAATCACCGTTTTTAGAGTTGGAAAAACAGATTCTTTCTTTTAATTCCAGACACTTGCTATTAAAGTAAATTCATTGCTTTTAAGTGAAGTTTATTTGCTGTTATCTCAATATAAAATTGACCAAATCAGAGTAAAAAAGAAAAAAAAAAAACATTACATAATTTCTTATAAAGACAATCATTTTTTTTTTCCAAAAATAATCATTTAGGGTCCTAACAGTATGAATGAAAATCAAAGTTTTTATATATGTAGGAATATATTTTCTTATATTATCATTTTAAAAATTTAATGATACATTATAAATTATCAAATATCAATTTTAAAATTATATTAAAAATACTACATTACATTAAACTAAATGAACTAATGAACTTTAAATCTGATGACTTGTAGCTTTAATTAGGTTATAGCTGCAACACCTATGTCTCTAAAAATATTATAAGATTCACACATTAAGGAGTATAAATCTATTATTTAATGTTCTATGTTATGAAGATTTATTTTCGCAAAAAATGGATTAGATAGAAGCATCTAACAGTTTATTTTACGTTTACATTCAATTTTATCCCTTATTTCTTTTTCTATAAATTAATTTTTTAAAATATGGCTCTTTTTTTTTCAAGAAATTAAATTTTTAGAAAGGAATAATGGGGAAAATTGAGCTTCGAATTGTGTTATGTTGCATTTGAATATCCTTTGGTAAGAATGTAGTAGTACTATATAAATCCATTTTAAACTGTATACCTAGGCCTAATTATATCTCATTTGCAAAAATGACTATAGAGAAACAAACAAATTAAATTCAATTATTCATTAACATAATTGAATTGTTTGCCTACCATTCGTTTATAAATTATTAGGGTTGATTTTCTTCACCGATATGATATCTTCACTACAAAAGACACACTAAAAAATTTATTTCAAAGGAATCATTTTCTGGGAAAACATTTTCAATATAAAACTATTTTTACTGAAATAGTATAATATTTTAAAAAGTTCAAGTATTTTTAGGCATAAATTATTTTTAAGGAATCTGGAAGAAAAGTAACTATGCACAAACACACGATAATTTAAAAATTAAAATAATATTTCTACGATAGTTAAAAAGTAAAATTTTTCTATTCTGTAAGTTTGTAGGAATTGATGAAAATTTTCAAAAAACATCGAATTTTTAATATGTAGCATCTTTCTGGATAATTGAAATAATCATGAAGCGTTATAAAAATAACATAATTACTCATTTTATATTTTATTGTAAAAGTTTAATTACATTTTAGAAATGATTTTACTAATAAATAAAGTTTTATGATTTTCAATGAATATATTTTGTTTTACAAGTGAAGGAATTTTGTAACTACTTGAGAACCTTATATAAGAAAATAATACATTGTATTTTTATATGTGTAACGTATATTATTATATTTATATTTTGGTGTTAC
>JAPDSC010049218.1:0-22476 GCA_026290005.1 Latrodectus geometricus
TCAACTGCAGCCAACTGAATTACTCTGATAATCAAATTAATAAATAAATAAATTCCGCACATGCGCTATCAAACAGATTTATATCCAATCAATTGCCTTAGAGCCTCTCAACGCAATGATTAAGTAGTTTATATAAAGAAGTATCTCTCTTATTAACGTATAGAATCGATATTTTTCGCATTTCTGCTGTTTACATTGGAATTTGATAATTGATAAACTTATTAGATTCTTTATTAATGTTTTAAATATTTAAAAGAAATTGTTTTTGTTTCGGAAGATGTGAAGAATTTAATAAAATAATTAAATGTTTACGTTTTAAATTCGTTTTAATTTTATGTTTAATTGACAAGTTGTCAATTTTAATTTTCACAATTTAAGTTTAATTTTGAATTTTCTGTAAACAAAGTAAGTTCAATTTTTCTTGAATTCCTCATTAAAGATTAGAATTTGAAAGTTGTATTTATGAATCTTGGATGAATTTTAACTTGTAATGATTCACATATTTTTAACTATTTTTAAAATATTTAAACTTGCCCGATAAGTATCTATTTGAATTTTAGAAACAGAAATTATGTTGAAGATTAATTGCTACATTAACAATAAATATTTAATAATGCTTTTTGCCGCTAATTTTTAATGATAATGCTGTTTTTAGTATGTTTATATTCGCTTAAAATTCAAATTTTCGGAATTGCTTACTGCAATGTATTTGTGTAAAGCTTGCTATAATTTGTCACTCGTGCAAATTTTCAATTTAGAATTCTTTTGAGTCAGAATCTTTAAGCACTATATTTTTAAATTTTGTAAATAATTACTCTAGTTTCTTTCTGAAATTTTTTTATATCTGATATTTAAAACTGAATTGTATATTAAAATTGAAATATTGTTCTAGATTGTTGTAGACAATCGGAAATGTTTTTTCTTTTTGGTATTATATTTACAAGGTAAAATATGTAACTGACAAATGTTTTATCTTGTAAATATATATTTTGCAATATTGCGAAAATATGCACCTTTATGAATTCAAAGTTTTACTTGCATTCATAAAAGTGCATATTTTTGCATTATAATTATTTACCTTCAAAATTGTCCTTTGTTATTTTCTAAACATCAAAATTTTTATGAAATATTACTTGAATAAAAGGTGCAAAATGAACTGTAAAATAACCAGATTATTATAATTTTGAACATTACATTAAAATTTTAACTTAAGCCAATGGAATTCACCATTTCTATATTCTTCTAATATATTTTCATCAAAAGTGATGAAAATATATTTAAAACTAAGAATTTAATATTAAATTTGTAATGTTTTTTCAATAATATCTTAAAACTTCATGCTCCTAGAAAATGTTGAAAATTTGTGAGATCATTAAAACCAGGAAAAAAATTATTAAAACCAAGGTTTTATTGATTTGAGGCTTTGAATATTTTGTGTATGTAAAATTGATTAAAATAAAATCTAGTCTTATTCTTTACTTGTAATTTTTGCTTGTGATGGGTATCATTGTGACTGAATTAAAATTTGGAATTTATTTCCAATCAAATTTTGAAAGCAGTGATTTATAAAACTTAGTTAGTTACAATAAATAAAACTACATGTTTATATTTATTTCTATATATTCTTAATTTATTGAAATAATTGTGAGTATTACTCAGCTATGAATATTTGTTTATCTTCATAGATTTCAGTCACTAAATTTAAAGCTAATTGCAAATATAAAAGTTGAAGTCTTAAAAATCCAAATGATAAACTGAAATTGTTTACAACGAAATTTTTTCGAATATGGAGTTCATCAACGAAAGATCAAATCTTACCGTATAGACTATCAAGATAATTTTAATTTTGATATTTGAATTTTAAAATGAGAATATATTTTCGTACAACTTTTTGATGCTAAAAACCCATATTTCTGAGAAAATTTTATTGTAAGAATTATTTTCTCGAAAGAAATTTTTCTTTATTTTTTAAGAAAAGTAGCTCAATCTTCAAATGAAAATATATACTTATAAAAATGTTATTTATTGGATACGTTTAAGTATTCCAAACTTAATATGATCATGTCCAAATATTTCAAACTTCAGAGATTTTAAAGTTAATGTGTAAGCTTTTTTGAGTAATCTGATTCTTTAGGAAACAATATTTGAAGTTTTCAGAATTTTAGGTATAATTTGAACTTAACACTAAATTGATTTAACAATAATAAGTACTTTTAAAATAATTTTAAAAAACCGTTAAAAAAATTATTTTCTTAAACCAGGGTTTTAATGATTGATCATCAACATAAACAAAAGTTTAAATTTAGAGTTTGAGTAATTTTTAACTTACGGGCTCTCTTCTTGATATTAAAATTAGTAAGTTCGGAATTGCATCAGTTTCGAAGTGCATTTTTAGCTACAAGAGAATTTATAGAAGTGTCCGATATTATTTCAATTGTTAATCAAATAAAATATTTATTAACAGATTGTTGAAACAGAATCGAAGTTGATTTAATCAATGGTTTCATTTGAAAAAAATCTGAACTATTTAAAGTATTAAACTTTTTGTGAACTATCTATAAACATGTTAAACTTTTAGAAATTAGAAAATGTGTAGTATGATTTAGTTTTTCTGTAAAATTATTCATCAATGCATGAAAGAATATAAAACTGTTATTAGTGGAAAATTACATTGTGGAAAGATTGACATGGTTTGAAGAATTGAAATTTTTGTTTGTGAGAGATTGATATTCAATCTTGTAGTTTCTTCTTCAAATTTAAATTTGCAGTAGAAAAACTAGAGATCGTACTAAGGAAAATATTCTGTAAATACTTCTGAATTAGTCAATTAATATGCACCTATAAGGGAATTTAAAAATATTTTCACGTGAAAACAGTGAAGAAACCTGTACTTTGTCTGCTTCTAAAACATCTAAGTTAAGTAAAATATGTTCATACAGCCGTATGATCGTACATCTCAATTTTTAACTGATTAGTTTGATTGTGACAAAATCAGAACTTCAAATTTGAGTTTCAGTTACATTTTGATTATTGATTTTCAAAAAACTTTAACATGTTATGCAGTTTTGCCAAGGTAACTTTTAAAAAACTCACTTTCAAATACTTTTATTAATGAGTAAAGCAATTTTTTTCTGAAACTAGTAAATGAACATTTTTAAAAATTTTTTTTTAAATTTCACTTAGTTAAAATTAAAAATTTTCGAACTTTTTACTTAAACTGGCACTTTTTCTTAAAATTAGTAAATTCTGAATTGCGACAGTCTAAAGTGCCTTTTTAATTACAGGAGAATTCATAGAATTGTTCATGATAGTTCAATGTAATCAAATAAAATGAAATTTTACAGATGTATTTCGTTGAACAAAGTCGAAATTAATGTAATAATTTCATTTGAAAAAACTTTAAATTTCAAATTTTTTTAAACTTTCTGAAAACATAAATTTTTAGAAATTAGAAAAAGTACAGTTTGACTTAGTTTTGTAGTAAAGTTCATTAAAGATTATAAAACTGAAAGTTTTTATTATATTGTATTTTATAATAAAAAATATTGTGTGTTAAGATTCTGGCATGATTTGTGAATTGAAAGTTGTGAGCGCGAAAAATTAAATAAATCTTCTGATTTCATTCTTAATTTAAATTTGTAGAAAAATACTTTGTGAAATATTTCTGAATTAGTCAACAACTAACCAACACTGATAAAGGATCATATAATTATAAATTTTAATATTAATGATTATACAAGAGGATAATAATAAATGAACACTAATAAAGGAATTTAAAATTTTTTCACTTTGAAATAGTGAAAAACCTCCATTTAGTCCCGTTCAAAAACTTCTAAATTGAAGTACATCATATGGCTGTATGAATAAAATCTCAAGTTGAAATGTATTACATTTTTTCCACGTGTTCTTTGAAACTAGATCAATGACAGAAATCCTTTCAATTTTTTCAAATAAAAGTAGAATTTTGTTTTATCTTGAAACTTTTATTCAACAAAAATAAACTATTCTTACCCCTCCCCCAATTTTTAATCTTAAAAAAATTAAATGCGCAAATGCATTCCTTGCAGACTAAGTTTTATAATTTTTCAGTATCTTTATTTTTTAAAACATTGTGTACGCTTAAATAATGTAAATTTTTCATGTATATATATATATATGAGTACCAGTTACACAATTTAACATCTACATTACTGTTAAAATTTAATGAGTATTTAAAGAGTTTGATTAATATGAATTCAAATACATTTTGTCATACGTTTGCAATAAACTAATATTTCGATTCCACTAATAAACATTTGTTACATAATTTTTACCAAACTAACAGTGCTATTCGGAAAAATGATTCGGATATTTAAGTTTTAAAGTTACTCTTCTATCTTCGAATCTTTAAAGAAATATTTAAATTTGAAAATGATAGTTTCCTTTCTTTATTTTTTTATATTTGAGAATAAATATTGAATTTACATTAAAAATAAAATTTAAAATCTTACACTGGACTGTTGTACATCAACCAGAATTTTTTGTTACATTTACAATATAATTAATATCACTGACGTATAATACTTCAAAAACAATGAATTCAAAGTTTTATTTATTTTTTGTTACAGAATTAAATCAGTGCTTATGTTCAAAACATAAGTTATGAAATATTAATTGAATAAGAGATAACTGAGCAGATTTAAACCGTTTAGAACACGTTTGGAGAGAACTAGAGATTGCAATACGAAGACATGACATTAATGCCAAAACTGAAATAAAAAGTAATGGTAGAAGGGAATATTGGGGGTGAAAAAAAACTGAACTCTATCTAAAAGTTCGAAAGCTATTATAAATTTTGCAGGATATCTTACAAAATACTATGAGAGAAATGCAACAATATATATTAATACGTACATAAATTTCTTTGAAGTAAATGAAGACTTCTGTAAAGTATGTTTCTGTTCATTTTGATTGATTTTCAAAAAAACCTTTTATATTCATAAAATATTTTATGTAGGTAGATATCATTAGAAAATTCTCACTTTTAAATATTTTTAGTGAATGAATAAAGCAATATTTGTTATTGTAAAATAAAACACAAACTGGTAAATGTGTATTTTCGGAAACCACTAGTTTAAATTTAAAACTTCTTACCTAAACTGGCACTTTTTAAAATTTTCTTAAAATTAGTAAATTCAGAATTACATTAGTCTCAAAATGCATGTTTACCTACAGGAGAATTTATAGAAATGTTCACGGTATTTCAATACAATCAAATTTACAAATCGATTTCGCGTTGAACAAAATCGAAGTTTATGCAATGTTTTCATTTGTTGAACTTTCGAATTCTGTGAACTGTCTAAAACATAAATTTTTAGAAATCAGAAAATAGATTAGTTTAACTTAGTTTTGTAATAAAAATTATTCGTTAATGTGCATGAAAAAATATAAAACTAGAAATTATACTTTATTTTATTATATTTAAAAATATTGTGTGTGTAAAGATTCTAGTATGATTTGTAATTGAAATTTTTGTACGTGAAAAAATAATTTTCTAGTTTCTTTAAATTTATAATAGAAAATTAGGGAATGTTTTTAGGAAAATACCCTGTGAAATACTTCTGAATTAGTCCAATAATTATTAAACACTAATAAAGGATTATACAATAAATTTTAATAATATAATTATATTATTAATGATTATACAAGAGGATAATCAATAAAGAAATTTAAAATGCTTTTCACTTTGAAACGGCGAGAAACCTCCATTTTTGTCTCATTCAAAAACTTCTAATTTAAAGTAGCATCATAAAGTTGTATGAATATAATATATTATCAAATTGAAATCTTACTTTTATTTTCCACTTTCTCTTTATAACCAAATCAATGATAGAAATCCTTTAACTGCTTCTTTTTAAATGAAATTGGAATTCTGTTTTATTCTGAAACTTATGTTGAACTTCAGAATTAAAAGAACTTTTGAAGTTTTAACTTTTTAAATATTTGATAATACATTCCTTGCAAACTAAGTGTTATAATTTCCCTCAGTATCTTTATTTTAAAAACCTTGTATATGCTTAAATTAAAACAATACAAATTTTTCAAAAATATAAACTCTAGTTGCACAATTTGACATCTACGCTGTAAAAATTTTATGAGTATTTCAAGGGGAATTTAATCACGAATATGAATTCAAACAAATTTTGTCATATGTTTGCAATAAGCAAATATTTTGACTCCATTAATAAACATTTAGTTTGAAAAAGTTTAGTTGATCTATTGGGAAATATGATAAATGCATATTCGAAGAATTTTTGCATTAAATATTAGTTCAAATATAAATAGAATTCCAATATATTAAAATGCACAAGTACATACTGAAATAACTGGATATTGATTAGCCTGTTTCTTACTTAAAAAAAAAAAAAAAAATTTATCGAAATTTATTGAATTTACTTTTAAACTAATTTCTTTGTTTTGAAAATACATAGTCATATCGGATTCAGTAATCAGTTCAGAAATCTGTGATTCTGTAGTGCGGTTAAAATAATTGAAAAACAATTATGTTGATTAATTTAAAAAACTTAGTTAAAAATATTTTGTTTAAATGCTAGTTTTTAATGGTTTGTAATTTGACAAGATTCAGAGTTTTATAACGTGTAACTCATAACATTATCTGGGTTGAGAAATTATTCTTATCCAAGGAGATTTGCAATGTAATAAGAAACATTTTGATTTTTCTTATACATCAACCATAAATAACTAAATTATTTCTAATCAAAATGCACAATGATTATTTTCAAATTTATTCGAAGAAATGCCATTTAGAACGGTAGCCATACAGGGGAAATGTAAAACTCCAGAAAAAATTTTTCTAAAATAAGATTTATAAATGTTTTTAATGAAACCAAAAATATCCTTCAAAAAGATTATCAATCGCGTAGATTTTTCTTAAGCTGATTTTAGCAAATATTTGGTTTATAATAAAGCTTTTAGAAATTCTGATCTGCACTAGAAGCTGAATGAATAGCATTCACTCAAGGTCTTTAATTATATATTTCAGTCTGATTTCGGGCGTCACATTTTATTTCGTAATAAATGTTTTGTTTTAGGACCCAGTTTAATCATCAATCTTAAATAAAAAAAAAAGTAGTTATTAGGTTCAATTCCTTCAGCTGATTATTTACTATCTAATTATTTTATGAGTATTAAAGTTCGGGTGTAAATGTCTGCTAAATAAAAATTCTGAAAAAAACTATTGTTACATCCATTATACTACAGTTCATAAGTTCAAATCTTACTACGTTATTTGTAGAGATAGAATACGGTAGAAATTGCTTGCATTTACAATTGTTTATCGTAGCGTGAGAATACAATAAACTCTGTCGGCTTTCATTTCGTTTCATGCTTAAGAATTTACATTTAAGAATAATGATTCAAAAAGAATAAACTAAGTTTTAAAATAAAAATTTCCAGTTATTATATGAATATATTTTTCAAATATATTTAATATTTTTTCAGAAATGTCTTCAGATTCATCTGTGCGTTCTCTTAAAAGGAGCTCCCCCGGTAAGAGTTTTCATTGATTTAATTTTAAAAATGTTTGCCATAAAAAAATAGAAAAATTGTTTCTGTAAGATAATTCCGTAAAAAAAGTAATATTTAAACCATCTTCTCTATGTGATGTCAAGTAGAATTTAAGTCGTAGGCAGTAGCAAAATAAAACTTTTTCACGGGGAAAATTTTGAAAAAAGTAAAGTTGACCGTTGCAATCCTCGATAGTTGCTAAATTCATTAAGTTTTGTCTGCAATAGACGTTGACTATCCTGAATTCTGTTTTTTCAAAGTTTTATTGCTTCAGCTTGGGTCTCAGTTCTTGGGAAGAAAAATCTACCTCAGACTGCTTACTTTAAGCATGGTTGTCACAATTGGGAGGAACCCCAATGATCAGCGCTTTTTTCCTCCCTAGTTGTATGCACAGGACGGGCCAGCCACAAACTACCGGCGAATTCACCGGAAACACTCAGAAGAGCGATTTTTCCGTGAGATCGTCACCGAAAGACTGGGAGGAAACTATGACGTAGTTGTTTGACGTCATTCTTTCGTTCAAACAATGAAACTTCGAACTTGATGAATAAAAAAATACAACTTAATTTTACAAGTAGTATTATAATATAAATTGTTTCTTGGAATAACTCAAAATTGTAATGCATTCCTAACTGTTTAAAAGTTTAATTATTAAATTTATTTTTATTACACAAATATAATTATTTTTACAATTTCTCTTTATTGATTTTTTTTAGTTTATTCTATAAAATGTGAAACATTCATGGTTATATAAATAAACCTTCACATGAAATAAGAATATATTTTATTCTTATCAATAAAGTTTTATAACTCTATAAATATGTATATTAAATAATTATGCATATATTATGTACTACTGTTCACTACTATTCCTCTTAAAATGTGTTCAAAGCAAAAAAGTTATATTAAAAATTTTAAATATTCTGTTATGTATTTCTGTAATACGAATCCCATGAATTTAAATACACCTTTGATGTACATAATTCAAGAAATTAATAAACTATCTAAATAATTTTTTTTAAAAAATGGATTATTTAAAATTAAACCTATATTGATTTATTAAATTTCCTCCACATCGTAAGAAAATTTAATCAAGACATTGTTACCAGGAGATGTATACATAAATAAAATATGCAAGAGCCAAGGGTTGTAAAAAAACCAGATAACTTTTTTGAATACAAAGTTTCTCTCGGAATGCCTATTTTAAGTTTTCTGACGGCATTCCTTCTCCGGTCTTTCGCCCAGTGTCGCAAAGCTTCGCCGGTAGTTTCGATTGGCCTAAAGCGCATGCCCAGAGACATGCGATTTTCTCTCTGAATTTTACAGTAAAATTCACTAATTTTTAGTGTTCCTTTTACAGCTATTTAACACTAGAACTACCGAAAGGGGTCATTTGACCCATTTTCCCATTATTTTTTCAGAATAAAAAAAATTCCCTGCTATGTTTAGTGTTAAATAGGTGATTTTTTCTGTTTGCTTCCGTTTTTTATCAGTGTAGACTAGGTGTCAAATGGTCACTATGAGCTAACACTCCCTGACCAAATTGCAGACCTGTACTCGCAACAATTGGAACATTGCAATAGAAAGAACCGAGGGATTATACAAATGTTTTGCAATATATCTATTAAGTTACATTTATATTGACTAAGAATTGGATAATTTATAAAAATGTGAATGTGCTTAGCATATTTAAAAGATGTAATAAATGTACACTTTGCGTCCAACCTGTCTAGTGGTTAGCGTATCTGACTACAGATGGGTGGGACCTGGGTTCGAATCCTGGCTCGGACATGGATGTACTTTCTCTCTTTCTTGTCTTTGTCCTTTCTTTGTGTGTGAATGGTTGCCTACCCTATAAACGGGTACTTATGGCATGTGTGTACTGAGGAAGTCGGACTCCACACCAAATATGGTTTAGTTGGAAAAGTGAACCAGCCAACCCCATATTGCCGGCCTGGCTGGCACACGACAACAAATGTACACTTTATAAGTCTTATTGTATGTTCATTTTTCTAGCATATTTAAAATTATGTTGTGAATTAAAATAATTCTCTTTTATTTTTTGTATGAAGTGGAAGATAACTAGTTTTTAAAAGGAAGACCAATTCAGTCTTGTGAAAAAATTGATACTAGTATTAATTTGCTCCATTATATGATTCCGTTTTGCAATATTTTTACTAATTTAATATTAATTTTAATATATTTATTAAATTTGTTCTTATAAAAATTAGTAAAATAATAATAGTGTTATAAAAATATCAAATTTCACGTTTTTAATTGTGGAAAACTCAATTTTGGAATTTAGATCTTATCCGCGTCGATGAGTGAAAGTAGCCTTGTTGACTAATCTTTGATTTGAATTATGAAATTTCTTATGCAAATAATTGTTTTACATGAGACAAAGATTTCAAAACTTTTAAATAGAATAAACTAATATAGTTTTGAAAGAAACATAGTTTATGATTAATGAAATAAGATTGTACCAAAATTGAGCTGAATTATTTCAGTTATAATCAGTTTGGCTAAATTATGTTACAGAATGGATTCAGTTTCTTGGTAAGATATTACAGTTGCTATTGGCTATCGTCATTTCGCGTTTTGTCTTGACCTCAACTGTTTTATTCTGAAATTATTTTAATTATATTAATATTAAATAATTCTTATATCCTCATGGGGTAGCAAAAGCATATCAGTTATGCATCAGATTTTAAAGTATAAGCTACTGTGGAAGGAAATTAAATTAACAAACATGCTAATCCAAGGTGAAAGACAAGGCATGATCAGTATAAAGAGATAAGTGTTTTTATTTGCTGTTGTGTTCTAGTTCACATCCCGATGAGGAAATCCAAAAATAAATGTTTTTTTCTGTGCAACTTATTCTATTTTATTCATACTGTGTTACTTTACGATATCACAATAATAGCAGTATTGATTTTGTATTATTCGCCCAGAAAAATTTCTGTTAGTTGAACATAGCTACAAATTATGGAATGCTGTTTTTCTTACTCAAAACAACACAAGAGAAAGCAAGTTGAAGACTACAGCTGAGACAAATATTTTATTGGAACAGACTTGATCGAAAATTATACATCATTGAAACAAATCGAAATTTATCTTTGTAAAGTTTACTGGATCCCTATAGTTTTATCAAAATAGTTGTAATAGTATATATTTTTTAAAATTTATTAAAGTTCTCTTGATATTAAATTTTATTTTACTGTTTTTGTTTGTCTAGATGAAGAAAAGGAGGAGAAAGTGCCCCCAAAGAGTAAGTTAAATATATAAAGAATTATGGTTTTAGAAATTATGTATAGTAAATAAAAAAAATTAAGAAAATATTTCTTGGAAAATTTATAAATTTACTCACATTTTTAAAGGATTTTCTTTTACTCTACGCAAAAATTTTGAAGTTACAAATGAACAGAAACTGTTACTTATTATTCACAGAATTTTTTTAGTATATCCATTATAATTTTTATTATATATGAAGGAGAAATTGTAGAGTAATCTGCATAATTCATGATCATTTTTGATCAATGTATGCAATTCAAAACTGCATATTTGTATATTTTGTCATATTTGTAAAATTTTGTCAAACTGAAATATTCATAGAACATGAAATTTTTTTCCTGGTCTAAAAGTAGAGAATAATTTTTAATACTCTATTGTCATGCATAATTTACTTAAATACGTAGTTTCATAATTCAAGAGACAGATAATTTATTCAATACTTTTATAAATCAAACTAAAGCAAAATTTCATTTTTAGACATTTTTGTAAATATAATTGCTTGAATTTATTGAAAGATTTCTTTTACATATTTAAGAAAAGTATTAATAGTTAATTGTTTAAGTGATATTTTTACAAATCTAATTCTATATAAATTTTTAATTTTTTCTAAATTTTCTTCTAATTAGAAATTTTCATTAGTATATTTTAAAATTCCAGCAAATGACACAATTTATATATTCCAATTGTAGTTATAAATATTTGTAAACAATTGTAAGATTAAACTGTATTATCAAGTCTTGAGTTAGTACAAAGAATGTTTTTATAAAATTCCAGACTTTGAGTTTGAACAGAATTTATGTTGAAAATTAAAAGCTTTAAAGTGTTTTTTTCATCAAATAAATGCAAATAAAATGACTATTAAAATTTCAGCGAAAAAAAATAATTTGCAAAGTACATTGTCAATATTAACTAAAGCATTTTCAATTCATGAAGATTTCCATTATATGTCTTCGAAGTTTCTTAGCATACTTTACAGAATTAGCAACACATTTCATAAGTATTTTCATCAATACTTTCCTTCTAGTTTTTAGTTTAAAAACAAATGATAAATATCAAATTATTTGTAAAATATAGGAAAAGACAATACTGAAATTACGATTGAACATTTTAAACTATTAAATATTTTATGCAAAGATATAAATTTATGTATAAAATTTTGCAGAAAATCCCCTCAAAAGAAATGATAAATGACAGATCAATAGTTAGTGACCCGTATTTCATATCTACAGTTTAGTTGAGCACTAATCTTGGGTGTGGCGACCTACAATTCATCAAAATCTCTTTATAAACTAGATTTTGATCTTGTTACAATTGCTTTGAATAATTTTAATAAGAAATTAAAATTCACTTTTTAAATAAAACGATGAATAGGTTTAATGACTAGTAAGTCCATACAAATATTCATTTCTCTTGTTTTTCTGAAAGAGTATCTCTTTGTATAGAGAAAGTTTCGATAAATTCAAAAAATAGATGACATAGACTATAATTTGAAATGTGTTTAATGAAATAAAATATCAGTTCAGTAATACATTCTTCATTAAGCAATTCTTAATTAAAGTATTTTAATTTCTTGTAAGATGTCGTCTTTTGATTAGGAGTTATTAGGAATATTTATTAATTTAATGCTTTTAAGCATAATCAGAATTTTAAAATTACATTTATTGAAATTTTTTAATAAAAATTTTGCATCCCTAATAAGTAAGGAATTATTTTCAAAAACCAAAAGCAAAAAGTAAAATTTTCTTGAATAAGAACTACGTATTTTCCTTTTCAGAGCAAAAATTGGTAAGAAAAGCCAAATTCAGTCTTCGCCGGATATACCCCAGTATCCCCAGTAAGTCTTGCATTATAAGCCTTTTTTTCACTTTAATTTTTAATAAGTACTGAAAAATTAAACTGATGTTTTTAACCTCTTAATTGTTTTGTGTGTATTAATATTGAAAGAATTTCTGAATGATATAAAATTTGATAAATGTTTTACAAACATTTATTATAATTATAGAAGAAACTTATAATCAAAAACAATTGAAAGATTTAAAATCACTTAGAAATCATTGTTTAATATTGAAAACTTTAAAAAAATTTCAGCAGTTTTCTGAGTTTCTATTTTAAAAAGTTTTTTTAATTAACAAACTGAAAGTTGTGAAAATTATGTTCAGATTTCAAGAGGCAGATTGAGTCAAAATCATACAACATATAAAGTCACAGTTGATTTCAAGAAAAATAGCCTATCACAGATTTATTATCCTATTGAATTAGGATTTAGAATTGTTTTATTTTGCTTGTCATTGAATTAGGATTTATCGTTGTTAATATTTCAAGGATTAAAATCCATGTAAAAGTTGCACTGAATTATTAGCAAATTTACTTCTCTTTAACGCATTCGATAAATATATATTAATCAATATGGCATTAGAACTAAGACTGGATAAACTAGTTTCTCTTTAATTTTACAAAGGAACATAGCTAAGTGGTAAGATGAAAGTTAGTTTCGAACTTAATATACTATCTTAACTTATATATAAATGGATGCCTAAGACAAGGAGGCTTACTATTTTCGAGGAGGTGTTTTAGTTATTTGGTACCTTACACGATAATAAAATCAGCCATTGATGAAATTCATTAGACCAAACTCTTAGATAGTAAATGGAGACTTTGACCATAGCAAAAATAAAGGAGAGAATTTTTCTTTGATCACAGATTAATCAATTTTTATTTCTGTAAAAAGGCTCAATTACTTTGATATAGAATTGGTCCTTCGATTCAAGATTATTTTTCTGAATATAACAATGGTATTATTTTCTGTTGACCATATTGACCTTTTCCTTGGTGATCTGTTGACCGTTTTTGTTTTAGGTTTATGAGAAAGCTATTCGTTCTAATTAATGAGGCAAATTTGGATATAACTGCGCAGTTTCAAATTCTGTAATAACATAATTTCAAGTAATGAATTCTTTTATGAAGGAGTTTACGGAACCTTTTCAATTGCATTGCAAGAGATAGTTTCAAGAAACAGTGTTATGCTTGTTAATTTCCTAAGCACATTAACTTGAACAGTTTTAACAGAAAATATTTAAACTTTCTTTGTCCTATATGAACTTGTAGTGTAAGTCAAGATCCTTGAGAACTGTTGAAAAACTCCGCTATAAAATCAGTGAAAATAACATAATCTATATAACTTAATAACACTTAATAACATAATCTGTATGATAAAACAATTTCTTATATCATGCAACTGTGTATGGGAATTTAGAAAATTATAATTTTTTAAACTTTGGTGATTTGGATCCAATATGCAGTAATTTGCAAAATTGCATTTAAATTTTTTGAACATAAAAGTAATAAGCCTCAAAATTATATCGTGACCAATAATTTAAAGATCAAATGGTGTTTACTTTATAAAAATTTTAATGAAAATTATTTTAACTTCTATTAAGAAAAAAATCAATTCTTTGCATGTAACTTGTAAATGAATGTAAAAACACGAATGTGGATAATGTGCAAAGTAAAGGTATGTATTTATTATAAAATAGTGTATATAACATGTGACTTAAAAAAACGTAAGTTTACAACCGAAAAGCAATCACTCTGGATAAAACAATTATTGGAAAAAATAATCATAATTTTAAGTGGTAAAAGATCATGGAATAAAAGTTTTAATAAGGGATATCCCCAACAGTAGATTTAACACACTGTCGGCATTGACTTTCTGTGCTCTCTAGTTGCCGGTTGCGGAAATTGCATGCGAAAACCAGACTGAACTGATTTCCAACTCTATAGCAGACCTTAGAGAAATTAAAACTGAATCTTGTCTGTGCAGATAGTATCAAAAACACTCTATGAAATTGTGGTCTAGATATCAAGATACGAGTTTTGTTCGCACCAACGACATAAAGATATACTTATTAAAATTAAAAGTATTGCCAATTGCAGCGGCATATGGGTGGACATATGATCAAGAAACTCGTCCTGATATCTCACTTTAATCAGTTCCTCCCTGGAAGATAGTGGTTATTGTAACCATCGAGTGCTATTTCTAGTCATTCTTATTTCAACACAGTGGTTGGTGTGTTGAAGTGTATGGTGTTTGGTGTTTCCAGTGTATGGTGTTTTTGGATCTGCTGCTTTGTTTCCTCCAGATCAGCACACGTTATGACTCGCTTTTTCTTATGAATCTGGACTGGTTTGTAAAAATAAAAAACACAATCATTGTCTATAGGAAACTTTCTCTTGCCCAAGATAAATGGGACCTTCTCTATCGTCTGATGAGAGGATACAACAGATCACCCTGCATAAAAAAATGTGATAAACACTAATTTTTAATGTGTTAGTGGATCTTAAGCTATAGTGGTCTTTCACAAGTGGCAAAACAATTCTTCGGTCCAAAAGTACTATAAAACAGTTTCCTTCAGTTGTTGCTTGTGGTTGGCTTGGAACACTTCTTCTGGAGGCAGAATCTTTGGTTTGATATTTATTCCAGAGTCAATGGACCACAGAGAGACAATAAGGTGCCAGCGGCATCAGCCTTTAACATCCCGATTGGTATGCATCCAACTGAACATCTCTTAAATGAATCATCTGACATGGCGGGAACCCAGTGACGATTGTCAATGAATTAACTAACAGTTACATGTGTAATTATTATAGCATGATTGCATATTTTCTCTAAATCATATATACCTGATCTTATAAATTGAAAAAGTGAGAGCAAGCGTTTTTTCCGACATTTACAAAAGTTCGTTTTATATAAATTTTATTGTTAACGTCATTTTCTTTTATGAACTTCGAAAAACATTTCCTTAACTTTTGGATCCCGAGTGTGAAACGAGTGAACCATATACTGTTTCTCGTATTTTAATTTCATGTCTTGTTTTTACTTTTACCCTTTAAAATTTTTTGCTACTGACCTTTAACTATGTTTGATTTAGTGGGGGAGTCACCCTACGGAAACCTTTTTGCCTTTCTAAGGGAAATTGGTTTCCTTCAGTTCATTTACCTTTTATGAATTTTATATTCTCATTTATTTATATTTTTCAGATTTTAAAATATTTGCATTTATTTTTGTATTTTAAATTTTGTTGAGTTTGTGTTCTCTCTAAAATAAATTTTTCTGCAATATTAAATTTTTGGCTCAGCTTGTCCTTTTTGGACCTTGCCCCATAAAACCCAACCAACCTTAACTTTTGGTGGAATTTCCTTAACATTCAGTGCAAATTTTTCCCGTTCGTTATACTTTTGACAACATTGTTCAAAAATTGATCTGTCAAAGATGTAAGACTTAAAATGCTAGAAAAATATGTTGGTACATTAATTCAAAAGTTTTTGATTACTAAATTATATTTTACTTGATCAAATATTTCTTTTAAGTTTAGAAAATATTTTAAAATCAATATTTACACCTTTAAATTAAAAAAGTGTGATATCTGTTTGTGATTATTAAATGGTGAACATTGCTTAAGACTAGTAAAGTTTGTCAGGATAACTAGATTTAAAAATATGAAAATAACAAATTATTTCAATTAAAACTAATGTTGTATCTGATAAAGTGGAAATATTTTAAAGTTGATAATTTCATCCCTACATAAATATAATGTAATAAAGTCTTGTATGGTAATCATTCACCTGAAAATATTTTATATAATTCTGATCTTGTGTAATTCCTGAAACACACAAGAGTTAATGTAAAATGTTGTTAAAACTGAAGTGTACTAATATTTTGATATTCAGGTGAAGAGCGCAAGAGAATGTCTGAAGCAAGGCAGGAATTTCTGGCCTCAGCTAAAAGCGGAAAGAAGCCACAGACACTCAAAAAGGTAAGTCGATTCAAGTAGAAATTTAATTTTTATTTGTGATTTTGTGCAAGAATTAAAAAATAGCAACTCTGAAATAGTTTTTATGCATCAAAGATGAATTTTTAATATCATAAATTAAATTTCTATTTTTCTGTAATACAAAATTCATAATTCTTGTAATATGAGATCAAATTTTTAATTTACTGATAAATACAACTCAATTGGTTCATCTTTAAACTCTACATTTGATTTCGACAATATAAATTATAGGAATAAGTAACATCTCAATCTTTATTCGATCTTTAAGCAATGTTAATATAATCTTCAAATTTTAGAATTTTTTCCGAAATAGTTGAATAACTATCAAGAAAATTAAAAACTAAATTATTTTTAGCCACAAACTTCTTTGTTTTACCTTTAAACTGGGTTTCTAATTATTTTTAAAGAATTCGATAAAATTGCTAATTTTAAAACGTTGACAATTTTAATTGATTTGTTGAAAACCTATTTTGCACTGTAATTGAAGTCTTGTGCAGTTACACTACATGCAATCTAAATGAGGTGTGAAATGATTGAAGATTGGTTGTCATTACAACGTTATAAAATGTCAGTTGGAACTCTTCACATTGAACTGCATTTTGATTAACGTAAGAACAAATTAGCTAAAATACTTGCATTGCAAGATGTCTATATTTTAATAAGTCATAAAATTTTATGAAATTATAATACATATAAACAAATGTAGAGAAAGATCTTAAGTTGTACGTTTTTCTTCAGACTCCCGCACCTTGCAATTCTAAGCTATCTCATTTAACAAGTGGCAGGGAATTGCATGCCTCTATTCTTAGGGTGAGCAGAGTAATAAAACGGTGTGTATCGCAATATAAGCAATTTTAGATTGAGTTAGAATTAGCCTTAACCCTTTATGGGTCTCGCATTCTTCAAGTGTACCAATCTTGAAGTACTTGGGGATCTTTATTCTCTTTATTCTCCTGCCTATTCTCTTTATACTTTCCATAGCAAGCGAGGCATCTCTTCACCAGTAAGTAGCTCTCATGGTCTTTAAGTAAAGACGAATGTCACAATTCCCAGATACCACGATTAACTTTTGTCTTCCTTTTCATCTCTTCTATCCTTTTCTCCTCCTTAGTCCTTTTTGGATCTTGTGCCACAAAACCCAACCAACCTTTTCTCCTCTCCCTTATTGTGGTAGCTTCACGGGAGGTTGAGAGCTCTCCTCCTTGAGTTGCTATTGCCATCTTGTTGGGAATAGTTTCTCTTCCTGAAAATATCACTCGCGTGTTTGGCATACGTGGAAACCCATGTCATGGAAAGGCAGATCTTGTTAAATGGGATACCCATACACCAACACCTTTCTTTGTCCTAAGCTTCGGGTAAAACTGGGGGTATGTAGTAGTCCTCATCACATCAATAGGCTCAAATGGGTCAAGCAATCGTGCATTAATGGCTTAACACGTACACTCCGGTTATTTGAATGGGCTAAATAGCATATTAAACTGTATTGAGGATATAACTGAGCAACTCGCTAAGGGTGTACTACACATCAGTTTTTTATTGAAAGCATATAACTGATTAGTATTGTTATCTGCATGGATCCATTGTGAATAGTGCCATCAGACTTCAAATATCAGTTTCCTATGGAAGTATCTTTTTTGTTCTCCCTCCCTCGTGAGCAACACATTGATTTTGCAGATGCTAAATTTTTCATTTTAATATTAAAATAAGGCTCCTTTTTTGAATGAATATTAAAATAAGGTTTCTTTTTTGAATCCTTATTGGGAAAGGTATATCTGGTTATCTTGCTGCAGTTAAATCCTTCGGAGAACTACGTTCCCGTGATCTACTCATTGAAACATCTATTAGTCAAAGCGTATGCATTGAAGACATGCACAAAATAGTCAATTTGCGCATTGTTTTCATACCCCATGGTCGCCTAAATTTCTCTTAGTGTTATCTCAGCTATTCAATGTTCCAGAAGAAGAAACAGTCCAAAATCTACAGAATCAAAAGGTATGCAATGTCAAGCGAATTAGGATCAATAGGGATGATAAATTTATCACCATCAAACACTAAGCACTTAATCCTTTCATTTTTTGTACTCAAATTACCTTAAACTATCAAGGTTGCACATGTTTCCTATCTGAGCGTCCATACACTCTCAACCCATTACGATGCCTCCAATGCCAGATTTGGGCATACCAAAACGTCTTGCAGAGAAAATATTATAAGTTTTTTCTTTTTATGTTGTGCTGAAGCTGAGCATGGAAGTTCTGTTAAAAGAAAGAGCATGGAAGTCTGGTGAAAGAAAAATGAGTAGATTGTAAAGGTAGCCAGCCATCTTACTCTTGCTTATGCTCAAGATGGATTTTAGAAAGAGATAACAACTGTGAAAATATTAATTTCTTATTAAGAGACCAGACATATCGTAACAGCTGGAAATTCCTCTGTTGGAATCAATTATGCTAGTTTAATGAAAAAGGTCAGGTTAACTGTTGCAACCCAAACAGAAAATGTAACTCTTCCTCCAATTAAATTTTCTGTAATTTATGGAAAATCTGACAGTTTCATCTTGCAGAAAACATAAATTGTCTTGTGCGAAGTCAAAAGCTTTTAAAGCCCTTAAATTAAAAAATGCTAAAGAAGCCCCTTAAAAGTCTTCTTTGACGAGCAGAAAATCTTTCCTTTATCTTCAGTCAGATACAATTTCATTGCATCCTTCGAATGAAGTCATAATCTTCAGTGAGACCCTGCCTAAAATTAAGGCGCTGAATTCCATAAAATGTGGTTTACAAATTAAAGAATAGCTACTTTATATCTCTTGGAATTGTAGTGGTAATCGTTCTCAATTTGAGGATGTCAAATACATTATCTTCTCTATCCTGTCTTCAAGAAATCTTCCTGAAACCTATGAACTCTAAACAGATACAAGGATATAACTGTTACAGTAAAGATGGTAATGAAAACACCAACTTCTGGAAGAGTGCTTATTTTCATCATGGAGATACCCTTCTGCTGTACATTGGTTAAATACCAACCTTCAAGTAGTGGCTATGCGAATACATGTCTTCTCATAACCACTAGATGACAATATCTTACCGGAAGATTTAAACGATTTAGTCGATCTGTTAGCTACACCTTTTTACTGATTGGCAAATTTAATGGTCACAATCTGTGCGAAAGCATTAACACAAAAACCAGGAGAACCTTACTGAAAATTGTCTCTTTTTGTTGAATACTAATGAACAACATATTTCCATCAAATTACAAAAACGTTTCATTATATCAACTTGGCCATCTGTTCTCCTTGAATTCTGCCATCATTGGGTTTAAGAAATGATCTTCATAACAGCGATCATTTTCCTCTTTTCATGCACCACAGTGAATTTAATAGAATGGTACTAAGATTCCTAGATATAGCTACAGTTGGGCAAGCTGGAATTTATTCACAAAATTAGCTATTAATAAAATAATGGTCATGACTGAAGATACTGTTGACTGAAGATGCAAGCTGTTTGGGAAGTCACAAAATCATTTGTGCTGCAGATATAGCTATTCCAAAAATATTCATTAAAACCAAAAAATAAACTTTGAATTTAGTCACTTAATTACTCTTAAAGTTTAGCATATAAAAGAAAGCTATAAGGTGCCTTTTGATGTTCAATTGTGGAGAATTTTCTTGTCTTTAAACGGACCAAAGCATTTTCTCATGAAACAAGATGCCAAAGCCAGAAAGAATCATTGATTAATTACATCACCTCAATATCTACATTTAAGAAACAACTGAAGGAAAATCAAAGCAGCGAATGGGATACATCAAGATTCTTTACATATCTATATAACCAGTACTGATACATATTATTCTCTCATCATATTGCATATAGACTTGCTGGGAAACATTTGAAGTTTCGAGCCTTGAATCCTTTATACAAATTTTCTCCAATTTTTAAGAACCGTTTTGAATGACTTAAAGGTCGAATTGTAGCGTACCGAGATTGCGGTTTATCTTATCGCAGTATTGTTGCTCGCGTCGGTCGAGATCCAATGACAGTTAGCAGAATATGGAATCGATGGGTTCAGGACGGTAATACGGAACGCCATGCGGGATCTCAACGGCCATCTATCACTAGCAGCCGAGAAGACAGGCATATTATCCGCATGGCCGTAATGGATCGTGCAACCACGTCACGAGCCGTGAGTCAACAAACGGGGTCGTTTGGAAGACAAAAAGTGTCTGCACGAACAGTTCGGCGATGTTTGCAGCAGCATGGACTCGGCCATGGTCCGTGGCTGTCCGAGACCATGGCTGCGGCTTCCTTTGATGTTGCGTCATAGACAAGAGCGCATTCAATGGTGTGATTAACGACGAACCTGGGCGCACGAATGGCGAGACGTCATCTTTTCAGATGAATCCAGGTTCCGTGTACCGCATCATGGTGGTCGCACATCAATGTTTGGAGGCATCGTGGTGAACGCACACTAACAGCGTGCATTCGTCATCGTCATACTGGCCCATCACCTGGCGTGATGGTATGAGGTGCCATTGGATACACGTCTCGGTCACCTCTTGTTCGCATTGACGGTGCTTTGAACAGTGCACGTTACATTTCTGGTGTGTTACGACCCGTGGCTCTACCCTTTATTCAAGCCCTGCGAAACCCTACTTTTCAGCAGGATAATGCCCGACCGCATGTTGCCGGTATTGTACGGACTTTCTTTGATACGGAACATGTTCGGCTGTTGCCCTGGCCAGCACGTTCTCCTGATCTTTTACCAATAGAAAACGTCTGGTCAATGGTTGCCGAGGGACTGGCTCGTCACCAAAAGCCAGTCACTACGGTTGATGAACTGTGGCATCGTGTTGAAGCTGCATGGGGCATCTGTACCTGTACCTGTACATGCAATCCAATCTCTGACTCAATGCCCAGGCGTATAACTGCTGTTATTACTGCCAGAGGTGGTTGTTCTGGGTACTGATTTCTCAGGATCTATCCAGCCAAATTTTTTTAAAATTTAACCACTTGTTATTTCTAGTATAATATATTTGTCCAATAATATCATTTTGTTATCTGCATTTCTTCCTGGTGTAGCAATTTTAATGGCGAGTGTTTTTCCTACGTCCAAAAAATTTATTCTAAGACTTTTTCATATTTTCCAACTTGTATCTTATCGGACAAATATATTTAGTCATACTATGGAAAGTATTGCCATTTAACATGTGAATGAAAAATTTTCCTCGTACTTATATTCTGAAAACTTTCAGATACCAGAGCCTCTCCACTTTATCAAGACGTTGTAGATGATGTTTTTGACCCAAACGAGCCAACTACATCAGGTAAATTCTAAATAGTTATTATTTTAGTGTATTATATATTATAAAAAATGAAGAAATATAGTTATAGCTTTAGCCTTAAAGTATAAAATTCTGTTTTAGTAAATGGCAAATTCATGTTGTGCGCACCTTTCATCACCAATTCATGCTTAATTATGTGTGTTAGCCCTGTGTGTATAGCATATTTGATTAATTCACATTAAAAAACTAATTTCTAAACTATTGTATGCAGTATACCCATGAAATGTTCCAGAAATACACCAAGTTTATACGTCACCTATAAGTATTAACTTTCTATTTAGTTGACACACGGCCAGACAATCAAACTCACTCCACGGATTTCTTTTAACAAACATCTATGTGCTTGTACTACTAATACGACTACAAAATACTTTTGACAGTGGTTCTTTTCATTACACTCTTCAGAAAGTACATTGTAGAGCTATGACAGATGAACAACTAACATACATTAAGAGA
>JAPDSC010049241.1:5236-16045 GCA_026290005.1 Latrodectus geometricus
CAATCCCGAGGTACCCCAGTGATCTGTCCTCTTCTTTCTTTTCTTCTATTCTTCTCCCTTCTGCTTTTCCTTCCTTTTCTCCCTCATTGTGGTTGCCTCTTACGAGGTTGAGGGCTCCCCTTGAGCAGCCGTCGCCGCTCTGTTGCTAATAGCTACTCTTGGGGACTAAATCACCCACGTGTTTGCCGTGCGTGGAGACCCGTGTCCCTGGAAAGGAGGGTCCTGGTAATTGAGGCCCCCAGAGACCAACACATTACTTTGGCCTCTGCTTCAGGTAAACGGGAGGTGTGTTGTGGTCCTCAGCACATCAATCGGCTTTATGGATCAAGCGATCGGTACATCTACTGGGTGACTCGTTAAGGGTGGAGACCACTTCAGGGATGTGCTGTGAGCGTATAGGGATTGACTAGCACTGGTGCAGTTGACTTGCATCCCCTTGTAGGACTCCGTGGTGGGTGGTGCCGTCGGTCCCCGAATTTTGTATAATCCTACATGGAAAAAAAAACTTTCTCCTCACTCCCTCGGGAGCAACAAATGAATAATTGCAAAGCAAAATTTTACATTGTCACAAAAATTGGTGGATCTTTTGAGTCTGTTTCACCTTTTCTCATTGAAAAGGGTATTACTTCAAATGTGGGTGAAGTCAAATCAATCAAAAAACTAAGATCTGGTGTTCTGTTAATAGAAACTGCATCCGAACAGCAGTCTATCATGATGAACAACTTGAAGACAATAGCTGACATAGCTGTTAGCGTCGAACCTCATGGAAATCTAAATTTCTCACGTGGTGTGATATCTGCAGAGGACTTATATCATACGCCTACAGAAGAAATATTAGAAAACCTCCAAGACCAAAATGTCTGTGCTGTCAAGCGAATCACAATCATGCGAGATGGCATTGTATTGCCTACAAAGCATCTCATTTTGACTTTCGCAACACCAGACTTGCCACAACATATTAAAGTGGCATATATGAGGTGTTCTGTTCGGCCTTTCATCCCAAGTCCTCTAAGATGTTTCCAGTGTCAACGTTTTGGGCATTCTAAAATGGCTTGCCGAGGTAAACTTACTTGCGCCCGTTGTTCTGACGTTGGCCATGACAGCCTTACCTGCGAAGCCAAAGAAGTGTGTGTAAATTGCAAAGGGGCTCACGCTTCTTACTCTCGATCTTGTCCCGTTTGGCAACTGGAAAAAGAAATCACGACACTTAAAATAAAGAATAAAATACCATATCCAGAGGCTCGACGCTTAGTCACTTCGCGGACTCCAGTAGCTGGTGTTAGCTATGCTGCTGCGGCTAAAAAGGTTACTCGATCTTGTAGTACCCAAACAGAAACAATCTCATGTCCTACTGTTTGTTTGCCCTCACAGATTAAGAAATCTAACAAGCCTATACCCACTTTTACCAAAATGTCCGCCAAATCAAAAGCCCTAAAAGCCAGAAAATTAAAACTCTCCAAGGAAGGCCATCGCATGCCTTCCCTAACTACAAAAAAATCCCTTCATGCTTTGGATGCAGACACTGTTAAACTGCATCCCTCAGATGATGAGTTTAGCTTAGACGATTCATCTGAGATGACAATAAGTAACAGTGATAATGGTTAGATTATATTCCATTAATGACTTCCTTTGTTTCATGGAATTGTCGTAGTTTTCGGCCTCGAATTGATGATGTCAAATCCATCATCTCCTACTATAATCCTATATGTGTGGCGCTACAGGAAACATTCCTGAAGCCCACTATTGGCTCTAAACTACGAGGATTTCAATGCTACAGAAATGATTATGATGGTAGTGCCACTGCAAGCGGTGGTGTTTGTATATTCACATCAAACAAATACCCTAGCACAGCACATCAGCTGCGCACTACACTGCAGGCTGTCTCTGTCAAAATTTATACTACTTGTCTAATCACTGTCTGTAGCCTTTATTTACCACCAAATGACATCATTCAAGCTGAAGAACTAAATGAATTAGTTGATCAACTCCCAGCTCCATTTTTATTGCTCGGTGATTTTAACGGTCATAGTCCTTTGTGGGGTAGTGATGATACGAATTCTCGCGGCCGTCAGATTGAGCAGTTCATATCTGATAACTCTCTCTGTCTGCTAAATACCGACGAGAAGACTTATTTCCACGAACCTACAAGGACATTTCACTCTCTTGACTTAGCTATTTGTTCTCCGTCACTTCTGCCGTTGCTGAATTTCAGTGTTGGAAATGACCTTTTCAACAGCGATCATTTCCCTCTTATCGTGACTCAGACTGGAGGTAATAATGTGTGCCATAGGCCACCGAATTACGTGTACAGTCGAGCCGATTGGGTTCTTTTCACGCAATTGGCTATGATTACGGAAACAAGAGTTAAGAGAGATGTGATTGATGATGCCGTTACATATGTCGCTGACACAATAATCAAAGCTGCGGATGTAGCTATCCCAAAAAGTTCTTCTACTCCACACAAACATAAAAAACCCTGGTGGAATGAAGAGTGCCGACTATATTACAAGAAACAAAGGAAGCAATGGAATATTTTCCGAAGATACCCTTCTACGGAGAACCTTATTGCTTTTAAAAAGGCAAAAGCTCAAGCTCGTAGAGTAAGACGCCAGAGTCAAAGAGAATCTTGGATTCGTTACGTGTCTTCAATTACATCATCGACATCCAGCCAACAATTGTGGAGGAAGGTAAAAGCAGCCAATGGTATTTATCAGGATTGTTCCATTCCTGTTTTAAAAACTGGAGCTGCTGTGCATTCCTCAACGGTAGACATTGCCAATGTCATCGGAGAAACCTTTGCTAGTGTGTCCAGCTCTGATTCCTATAGTCCCGCTTTTCAAAGGTCTAAAAGAATGGCTGAGCGGACTCCTCTACGTTTCACTGATCGATGCAATCTACCGTACAATTGTGCTTTTGGAATGTCAGAATTGAAGACTGCCTTACATCAGGCAAACGATACCAGTCCCGGACCTGATGGAATCTCTTATCAAATGCTCCGTCATCTACATCCGGATTCATTATTGAACATCCTAGTATTGTTTAATAGAATCTGGACGGAAGACGCTTATCCCACATCATGGAGAGAAGCGATAGTGATTCCCATTTTGAAACCGGGCAAAGATTCCTCTGACCCTATGAGTTATCGTCCAATAGCTCTTACGAGTTGCCTATGCAAAACTTTTGAGCGTATGGTCAATGCTAGACTCACTTACATCTTAGAGAAGAATAATTGCATCTCTCCTCATCAAAGTGGCTTTCGAAAAGGTCGATCCGCTATTGATAATATAATAGCTCTGGAATCCCACATTCGAAATGCTTTTGTAAGGAGAAACCATCTTGTTGCAATCTTCTTTGATATAGAGAAGGCATATGATCGTACGTGGCGCTATGGCATTCTCCGTACTATGTACCATCTTGGCTTTAAGGGTAATCTTCCCATGTTCATAAAGAACTTTCTAGCCCTCCGGCTTTTCAGAGTGCGTATTGGAAATACATTTTCCAATACTTTTATCCAAGCTGAGGGTGTTCCTCAAGGTAGCGTTTTAAGCGTGACCATTTTTAACCTTTTCATCAGCAACATACTTCATCAATTACCACCTTCTGTTCATAGTAATTTATATGTTGACGACTTGCAAATTTCATATCAAGGATCAAACATGAATATAATTGAAAGACAATTGCAAACAGCTGTAAATAATCTCACTGATTGGTGTGAACAAAATGGCCTCGGCATATCTCCGAGTAAGAGTTGTTGTGTTCATTTCTGCAGGAAAACTAGCGTCCATCATGATCCGGTACTGCACATAAGTGGTAGACCTATCCCTGTGGTCAATGAGATAAAATTTCTTGGGGTGATTTTCGACAAGAAATTAACTTTCCTTCCGCATGTGTTACATCTGCGGAAGAAATGTCAACGACTGCTCAATATCCTCAAGGTGCTTTCAAATACATCTTGGGGTGCAGATCGCACATCACTACTTCGAATTTACCAGTCAGTAATTTTATCTCGCATTGACTACGGCTGTGTTGCTTACGGATCAGCTAGATCTTCCGTTTTACGCAGATTGGACACTGTTCACCACTCTGCTTTAGGAATATGCTCTGGTGCATTTCGCACTTCACCCGTCCAGAGTCTATATGTAATCTGCCAACAATTACCATTAGACCTGCGGCGGATGCAGCTGTCTTTTAGTTATTATTCAAACATTATGTCCTCACCTCATCATCCCTTACATTCTACGATTCCTAATGCCGCCCTTAAGAGATTATATAATGCTAGACCATCAAGCATTCAACCGTTTCTCGCGCGTGTTAAATCCTACCTTTTGCTATCTGACCTGTGTGATGTTCGGATTGAGTCTATAGACTTCTTCGTACATCCTCCTTGGTATGACCCACGCATTACAGTACTCAAGGCTTTTGAAGACTATAAAAAGTCGGACACAACTCCTGCTATATTTCAACAGCTTTATGCATCTCATCGCTGTCAGTTTGCTATGTACACTCCCATCTACACTGATGGATCCAAAACTGCGGGGCACGTTGGCTGTGGAGTTTATGTTAACAATACCTCCTTCAGTTACAGCCTTCACAAAACCTGCTCCATTTTCACTGCTGAAGCCATGGCTATATACCGTGCACTTCAGTATGTGAGTACTACAAATGTACATAAATACTGCATATATACTGACAGTAAGAGTGTTTTAGAAGCTTTGAAAAATTGTAACTATAATTGCCATCCAGTCGTGTCGAAAATTTTCAAACTGCTTGATTCCATCTCTCGAACTGGATTCGAGATACTGTTTTGCTGGATACCAAGCCACATAGGAATAGATGGTAATGAGAAGGCTGATGCGGCTGCGAGGTCTGCATCAACTTCTATTCTGCCTTCAGTTCCATCAATAGATGTGAGAAAAGGATTAAAACATTTTGTAAATTCTCTTTGGCAGGAATCTTGGAACATGCAAGTCAGCAACAAACTCCATTCCATATTTTCATTTATCATCCCATTACATGTTTTACCTGTACGAAGCGCAGATGTCAGACTGACTCGCCTTCGTATTGGTCACACGCGTTTCACCCATAAACATCTCTTCTTGAGTGATTTAAATCCTTGGTGTGGAACGTGTGATGAACCATACACAGTGCATCATATTTTAATTGTTTGTCCAGATTTTAACTATTTGCGCGTCATCCTTTTTAACAGTGATATTTTAACATTACAAGACTTGTTAGGGGAACCACCCCATCGCAATCTGTTTGCGTTTTTAAAAGCAATTGATTTTATTCATTGGATCTAAATTTAGAAATATTTTAATCAGACGTTTTAAATTTTATCCATTATATCAACTTTTAAATTAATTTTATCACAATTTTGTAAATATGTACATCATTTTAAACAAAATTTTATTTTAACATTTCATAATTTTAAGAATTTAATGGGTCGCAGATCATGGTAATTTTCACTTCATGTCTGGCGCAGCTTGTCCTTTTTGGACCTTGCGCCATAAAACCCAACCAACCTACCTACCTGCACAATAGCGATCATTTCCCACTCGTCATCCCCTCAGGGGGTTTACTTTCTTTAAGTAAACACGGGTGTCACAATCCCGAGGTAGCCCAGTGATCTGTCCTCTTCCTTTTTTTCTTCTCTTTTCTACCCTACTGCTTTTTCTTACTTTTCTCCCTCAATGTGGTTGCCTCTCAGGAGGTTAAGGGCTCCCCTTGAGTAGCTGTCGCCGCTCTGTTGCTATTAGCTACTTTTGGGGACTCAATCACCCACGTGTTTGCCGTGCGTGGAGACCCGTGTCCCTGGAAATGAGGGTCCTGGTAATTGAGGTCCCCAGAGGCCAACACATTACTTTGGCCTCTGCTTCAGGTAAACGGGAGATGTGTTGTGGTCCTCAGCACATCAATCGGCTTTATGGATCAAGCGATCGGTACATCTGCTGGATAACTCGTTAAGGGTGGAGGCCATCACAGGGATGTACTGTGAGCGTATAGGATCTGGCTAGCACTGGTGCAGCTGGTCTGCATCCCCTTGTTGGACTCGGTGGTGGGTGGTGCCGTCAGGTCCTGAAATTTCCATTATTGATATGGAAACCAACAATATTTCTTTTCTCCCACGGGAGCATATGTTCTCACTCTTAAATGCAAAATTTTATGTCATCAGTCGGAAAGAGGGTACGTTTGATAATGTATCCCCTTTCCTGATCCAGAAAGCTATTACTGGCACAATTGGCGAAGTGAAGGGAATTCGAAAACTGCGTTCTGGTGATTTAATGGCGGAAGTTGCTTCTCACACACAAGCAACAAATCTTAACAATATGAACATGCTTGCTAATTTTGAGGTGTCTGTCTCTCCTCATAAAAATCTTAACTTTTCTCGTGGTGTGATTTCAGCGCGTGATTTGCTTAACACGCCAACGGATGAGATTTTAGAAAATCTAAAAGATCAAAAAGTCTGCGCTGTTAAACGCATTACTGTCAGACGTGATGGTAAGGTAATAAATACCAAACACATCACTCTGACATTTTCGACACCAGACTTACCGCAGCATATTAAAGCTGCGTATATGAATCTCTCCGTTAGGCCATTTATACCAAATCCTTTACGCTGCTTCAATTGCCAACGATTTGGACACTCCAAAATAGCTTGTAGGGGTAAACTGACTTGCGCTCGCTGCGCAGCAGTTGACCATGAAAGTTCTTCTTGCTCAGCAAAAGAAAAATGTGTCAACTGCAAAGGAGATCACCCCTCCTATGCTAGAAGTTGTCCTAAAGTGCAAATAGAAAAGGAAATCATAACCACAAAAGTTAAGAATAACTGTTCATATCCCGAGGCGAGACGTTCTGTAACATCTCGTACACCTCAAGCAGAAGCAAGCTATGCAAAAATCGCCGCCAAGATCACCAGAACCGCTAGTACACAAACTGAAAACGTTTCACTTCCCTTGGTTAAATTACCCCCTACATCTGTACAAAAGCCAAAATCGATCTCCGTTTCCATCGTTAGGAAAAAAGCTCCTATGGCTAAATCAAAAGCCATGAAGGCACTAAAATTAAAATCTGCTCGAGAGGGCCCCTCTAGACCCTCAATATCCACCCGTAGAGCCATTTCACTGGAGTCTGATGCTGTCTCCTTACATCCTTCGGACGAGGATATATCGTTCGATGAATGGACGGAAGACATGCCCTCCAGCTCCAGGAGAGGAGCTTTTTAATCTGAAAAATAGTCTCCCCTCAGGGGGTTTACTTTCTTTAAGTAAACACGGGTGTCACAATCCCGAGGTACCCCAGTGATCTTTCCTGTTCTTTCATTTCTTCTCTCTTCTACCCTACTGCTTTTTCTTCCTTTTCTCCCTCATTGTGGTTGCCTCTTACGAGGTTGAGGGCTCCCCTTGAGCAGCTGTCGCCGCTCTTTTGATATTAGCTACTTTTGGGGACTAAATCACCCACGTGTTTGCCGTGCGTGGAGACCCGTGTCCCTGGAAAGGAGGGTCCTGGTAATTGAGGCCCCCAGAGACCAACACATTACTTTGGCCTCTGCTTCAGGTAAACGGGAGGTGTGTTGTGGTCCTCAACACATCAATCGGCTTTATGGATCAAGCGATCGGTACAACTGCTGGATGACTCGTTAAGGGTGGAGGCCATCACAGGGATGTACTGTGAGCGTATAGGACTTGGCTAGCACTGGTGCAGCTGGTCTGCATCCCCTTGTTGGACTCGGTGGTGGGTGGTGCGGTCAAGTCCCGAAATTTTAATTTACCTAATATGGAAAACAAAAAACAATCATTTCTCCCACGGGAGCATCTCTTGAACGAATCAAATTCAAAATATTTTATAGTTAAAAGAAAAGTAGGCTCCTTTGAAAAAATGTCCCCTTTTCTTATCCAAAAAGGAATATCGGGTTTTATAGGAGAAGTAAGAGGTATCCGGAAAATAAGATCTGGTGACTTATTGATTGAGGTCGCTAATTCTACCCAAGCATCCAAAATAATCAACATGGAATTGATGGCAAATATAGAGGTGACAGTCCTGCCTCATGGAAATTTGAACTTTTCGCGTGGAGTGATTTCCGCAGGGGATTTGTTGAACACGTCGACGGAGGAAATTCTTGATAACTTGAAATGTCAAAAGGTCTGTGGAGTTGAACGCATAAGAGTCAGAAGGGATGGGCATTTTATTGACACTAAACATCTCATTCTGACTTTTGCGACCCCAGACCTTCCTGACAAAATAAAAGTTGCCTATTTGAATCTTCCCGTCCGACAGTACATTCCAAATCCCTTGCGTTGTTTTCAATGTCAGCGTTTTGGACACCCGAGAAACGCTTGCAGAGGCCAACTTACCTGCGCTCGCTGCGCAGTAGTTGGCCACGATAGTTCGAACTGCACAGCGAAGGAGGCTTGCGTAAACTGTAAAGGTGAACATCCCTCCTATTCTCGAAGTTGTCCTCAATATGCTTATGAAAAAGAAATCACCACGCTAAAGGTAAAAAACAATATTACCTATCCTGAGGCTCGGAAAATTGTCGCCTCTCGTACGCCACAGCCTGGAAGGAGTTATGCGGCCGCAGTAAAAAAAGTCACCAAATGTTCAAGCACTCAAACGGATACCCAGCCTCTTCCTGTAATGAGATTACCCCAAGTAATATCTGAAAGACCAAAATCATCATCAACAATAATTAGAAAAGCTTCTTTGGCTAAATCGAGAGGCGTTAAGGCCTCCAAATTAAAATTTGCAAAGGAGGGTTCTCGAAAATCCTCCTTATCCACCCGTAGAGCCATGTCATCCCTGGAAGCTGATGCTGTCTCTCTCCATCCCTCGGACGATAATTTATCGCTCGAGGAGATGATAGAAGACCCGCCTTCCAGCTCCAGGGGAGGAGCTTTTCTATTTAAAAAATAACTTCCTTTGTTTGTTGGAACTGCCATGGTTTGCGTTCACATCTTGATGACATCAAGTCTATCATATCAGCTTATAACCCCGCATGCGTAGCACTTCAGGAAACCTTCCTGAAGTCTTCGAATAACATCACTATGCGTGGGTTTAATTGCTTTAGAAGAGACTGTGGTGACGATGGTGCAGTGTCTGGAGGTGTTTGCATATTAACATCTAATGACTTTCCCAGCACTGTCCATCCAATCAATACAACCCTACAGGCTGTAGCTGTCAGAATTCATACAACATGTTTGATTACAGTCTGTAGCTTGTATTTACCACCACATGATGTCATCCGCCAAGAAGAACTTGATACATTAGTTGATCAGCTGCCTTCACCATATTTGATACTCGGTGACTTTAACGGACATAATACTTTGTGGGGAAGTGATGATACCAATTCTCGCGGTCGTCAGATTGAGGGTTTTATTTCTGATAATGGCCTCTGTCTGATGAACACCGACGAGAAAACATACTTCCACTCATCCACAAGGACATGACATTTCATTTTCTCGATCTCGCCATTTGTTCACCGTCACTTCTGCCGTTGTTAAATTTAACAGTAGGGAATGATCTGTATAACAGCGATCATTTCCCACTCGTCATCTCCCAGACTGGAGGTAGTAGTTTGCAGAAACGCATACCTACTTACGTGTACAGTCGGGCAGATTGGACGTCATTTACACAATTGGCAGTCGTTGATGATAAAATGGTTACGATCGAGAATATTGATAATGCCGTACATAAAGTCACTGAAACAAATATAAGTGCAGCTGATACAGCAATACCTAAAAGTTCTTCTAAACCAAAACGGCGTTGCAAACCATGGTGGAACAATGAATGTCAGCAAACATATAAAAAACAAATTAGGTTATGGGGGCTATTCCGAAGGTACCCCACAACGGAGAACCTTATTGCATTTAAGAGAGCAAAAACATTAGCTCGCAGAGCTCGTCGACAAAGTCAGAAGGAATCCTGGTCTCGCTATGTATCCTCGATAACATCTTCCACATCCAGTAAGCAGTTATGGAGAAAAGTAAAAGCAGCCAATGGTATATATAGAGAATTTGCAATTCCTATATTAAAAACCGGAGCTGCTATATACTCTTCCCCTATGGATATTGCTAATGTCATTGGTGAAACATTTGCCAACGTCTCAAGTTCTGACTCTTATAGTCCTTCGTTTTTAAGGACGAAGAGTCGAGCTGAGCGAACACAAATCCGTTTCACCAAAAGTCAAGCTTTTCCTTACAACTGCGAGTTTCGGATGTTGGAAATGAAGCGAGCATTACAGCAGGCCAACAATACCAGCCCAGGACCAGACGGAATTAGCTATCAAATGCTTCGACATTTAAGTCCAGATTCCCTGTTGAGCTTATTGTATTTGTTCAATAGGATCTGGACTGAAAATGAATTTCCATCACTCTGGAGCGAAGCAATAGTAATTCCGGTCCTTAAACCTGGTAAGGATCCTTCAGAACCATCAAATTATCGACCAATAGCTCTGACGAGTTGCCTTTGTAAGACTTTCGAACGTATGGTCAACGCCCGTCTCGTGCATGTCTTAGAAGAAAATAAATATATACATGTCAATCAGAGTGGTTTCCGTAAAGGAAGATCCACTCTTGATAACATTACTTACTTGGAAACCCAAATCCGCAACGCTTTTGTGCGGAGAAATCATTTGGTTTCCATCTTCTTCGACATCGAGAAGGCATACGACCGTACATGGCGATACGGTATTCTCCGTTGTTTATATGATTTTGGCTTTCGGGGTAATCTTCCGATATTCCTACAGAATTTCTTACGCTCCCGTGTTTTTAAAGTACGTATTGGTCACCTTTTGTCCAATACTTTTAATCAAGC
>JAPDSC010049243.1:0-31635 GCA_026290005.1 Latrodectus geometricus
TTTTTGAGATGATTGATTGTGTGACACTCAATTCATTTATATGTTAAACCTCCACATGTTTCATTGGCCAATGATTTCGGTCATTAAACTGTGTGGCGTCAATTACATAGCAAATTTACGCATCCAGAAACGAGTAGAACATTCGATATATATACAAGTAATATACATAAAAGTTCATTTTAGCATCTAAATGCATCCCATTGAATTTTAAAATCATTTTGAATAATGATTACTTTAAATGAATATCTGCAGAACACACTTGAATGCTCTTTTTAAAAATAAATTGCAATATAAAGTATTTTAACGTCAGCATTTAAATAGTCATCGTATTTAAACGAAGAATTTTAATTCAGTTTATATTTACATGTCTTAAAAGTTAATCAGATTCTAAAATTTTAAAAATATATTAGATGCCAAACATTACAATATCAATCATGATAAACTTAGGCCATTACTATAACTTTTTGTGATTATTTAGCTGAATCTTAATGCATTTACCTTTATTTCTAATGAATGTGAATCAGTAATATGAATAAATAAATTAAAATTAAAGTCCAAAAATTTCTATATAATTATTTTGAAAAATAGTTTTTGTGACTATCGTAATTTAGATTAATTATTTATCCAATCTATATACAATTTTTACCGTTACATTTTTCTACAATTCGTAATCTTCACAAATAATTCTTTTCATTTGTATAATCAAGCAGCATCAATTCATAGAATTTATTACTTTAATTTCACAATCACCTAAATTTTGCATACATTAATAATAAAATAATTGAATAAGTTTAAAATGAATACTTAATTTGCTTTCTTCTGAATAATTTTGAATTTTCATTATCGTATTAATAACTAACTTATTTGTTTTTATTTCAGTATGTGACACAGAGAGCTTAGAAAGTGCTATAATTAAAGATGGGCAATCTCCAGAAAGTGCTAAGTGCAGTAAGAACTACAGAAATTGTGTGGTTGCTTTGAAAAGATCTTGGAGCCTCAAGGTTAATTCTTCAGATTTTTATTTGAAATAATATGATTGAATTATTTTGTTATTCAATACAGAATAATTCAACATCGTACACTTATAAAAACGAAGAAATTTTCTGACATCATTTTTATTTTAATATCGATCTAAAATATAAAACTATTTTTGAAAAATTGTGAAATAATAGAAACCAAATGATGTCATAGCATCATAATTTATGCAACTTTTGTTTTATTCTCAGTCAAAGAGTGAGTTTCAGTAACTGAGTCAATGAGAGAGCTCAAATTAGAAAAGTGCGTTTTTCTTTATTTAATATTATAAAGATTCTCCTAAAATTTTTCCCAATTTTTAAGTATGAAATGTAGATTCTTAATTTAAAAATTTCAAAAAAGTTTATTTAATGTGTAATAGGAAATCATAAAATTCCTTATAATAAATATTTTGATTGGCATCTATATTATTATTTCTAAAGAGAATGATTTTTATTCTTCTATTTCCCATTATCAATAAAATTAATTAGAGAAAAAAATATTCTAATTTTTACTTCATTCCTCTTCTGAAGCTTCCTCAAGACATTTTTTAAATTCCTCTAAATATTTAGGAATTACGAATTTGCATTCCCCCTTACCTGTCTCTAGTTAAATTTTAAGAATTAATGATTTTTAACTACTAAAACATGACTTTCTTTGGCAGATTCAGCAGTTAAAACAAGTTTATAAGTAAAATGTAGCATAATGTTGCTGAACTAATTAATAAATTTATTTTACAAATTACAGGAATAAGATGAATTGTATTATTAGTTATTCTGTATAATTTCGCTAATTCTGTAATAATTGTTGACAAACATAAAAAGCGTATTCTGAGAAAAACAACATATTCTTTTCAACCTAACGTTTTATTAATTCAAATGAACAATTAGATATTAATTTGAATTGTGTTTATTGGAATTTAATTGCTTATCATATCTATTGGAGTTAAGACTAACGACTTTGATTTTGTATATATATATGGAACGAATTTTGTCGGCGCAGTTTGATATATCCACGAGATTCTCTTAAAACGATTTACCAAAATATATTTTCATTAGTATTCACGGCAAGAATAGAATACGGATGTGAAGAGGATGCCTCTCTTGCAGCTTCAAGTGCTTATTTCAAGGAGGAAGACTCAAGATATCTTCAGTAGTTGTTGGAAGATTTTCAATGTCTTACGAGCTTTGACTTTTCTGTTCTTATTTTTATTCAGCGCATGTAACAAGTCGTAATTTCCGAATAAAACAATTTGTTTGGGATTTATGGGGTGCTATTAAATGGTATTCTAGAAACCATTAAATGAAACTTTTTAACTATTCCAATCTTTTAAGAAATATTATTTAAATGCAGCCTCGTGAAAAAGCATTTAAATTATTTGTTCTAAAAAAATAAAGGGAATCAAATAAATGGAATTAATTTAATGAAATTAGTTAAATCAAATTAAATAAACGGAATTAATTTAATGTCATTAAGGAAATTTTGATTATGTAAAATAAGTATTTAATATTTGCTTAAAATACATTTTTAAATTGCGTTTGATCATTTGAATTTGTAGTATTTTCTTTAAGTCTTTAAAAACACATAGACGATTTGAAAAGTACAGAAATTTATTAAGATTGTGTTTCAATTTATAGTAAAAAATTATCTTTTATCATTCAATATTTGTTTATTTGAAGCAAAATACTCTATTTGAATAATATATACTCTTATTGGAGTTCGATAGATGCAAATAAGCCCTTAATCCAAGGGTAATTACATTTATTTAGAGAAAGTTAAGAAGTCGCAGATCTAGAGGTGTCCAATTATTGACCATTTAATTCTTTTTTTTTAATGTAATAATTTAAAATGCTTATCATTTTTCTTTATCTACTTCTTGGTGATTAAAAGGAAATACTTAAAGTGAGCAATTAAATACATGTTGTAATCTCTTAAATTAAAACTACTTTTAGATGTGATAGACAGAGCATTAACTTATATTAATTTAAAGGGATGAAATAAATACTTTACAAAATATCGAAGACTTGTGGCACCCTCTGTTGAGGGCTAAACAGATGACACTCCGTTAGATAAATTGGAAAATAGGAAAACAAATATCAGCAGTTTTTTTCTGGGCCTATGGATATTATTAAGATCATCATTGTAACACATTCCATTGCTTAAATTTTCTAATTATCAGTACAGAACATTTTGTCGTAAAATTTTAAGTGTAAGAATTAATGCGTTGAAAAATAATAAGCATATTAAATTTTTTTGTTAGTACATTTCTAAAATCAAGCTCAGCTGCTTGATTTTATTTTGCTACTTTTCCAAGAATTTTATGTTCATGTCACATGATCTTCCCAAATTGGGGTAAGCAATGTCATGACAGGTCAAAGAGAGGCTTTGTTAATTAATAATTTATTTGCAAGAGAAAATTTAAAGTTTTGTGCTATAAGAGGAAAAGGGTGCCTTTTCCTGCAATAAATTTGCTTCTAAATTTGCCAAAATATGTTTGCTAGATTCTGTGTTTATTCCTAAGTATTCTACACTATTATAACATGAATATTAGAACAGCAATTTGTAAATTGGTGCAGCTGCTTATTAGTGCAGCTGTAAAAAGAGCAGCTCTTTTGATTTGGTTGAATTAATTTTCATTTTCCTCTCACTGAGCATCACCATCAAGCTATTTTTTCATCTTGCTTCATACCTCCTACAGAATTTAAATAAACTCTTATTTCCAAAGTGCAGTTACAACCAGCAAACTTCAGCTTGTGCGTTTTCTTCTCAGCTATGGAGATATATAATTCTTTGTGTCAATATATATATATATATATATATATATATATATATGTGTGTGTGTGTGTGTGTGTGTGTATATATGTATGTTAATTTGATAATTCATAACAATTTTTCTTTTGACATTAATTATACCTTTAAAATATAAAAAAATTGACTATTTTTTTCTATAAATATCAATAAAAGTTTAATAAGACAATTTTACAAATTCAAGAAATAAAGCAAACGTGTGATGTAGTGACTATATATTATTTTCGTTCGAAATGCTATCTTATTTTAATATTTAAAGTGAAAATCGTTTTAATTTTAAAAGCAAAAAATATTGCTCATGTCTGATTTTTTATTTTAGAAAAATTACATATTTATTAAAAGAGTTTCACAAGTATTTTTTTACAGAAGAGATGCCAAGAAAAGTCTGAAATTGAAGTGAGCTTAGCAGAACTTAATTATCAAGAGGACCTCACAAGGATACCCCTCTCGCCTACCACAATAGTACACCCATCACCATGGTTTCAAGAGGACCAGAAACCAACGAATAAGACAACCGTCCTCATCGTAGAAGACCATGGAGATGGGAGATCAGCACATAAGACAATAGTAAGCATGCTTGGTTAAATCTTTATATCTAACTTGAATAAATACAAACCTTTATGCATGATTACCTATGAATATACACTGAAATACCAAAGATATGGAACATCTCCTGATATCATGGACATTTTCTTTTTGTAACTTGAAAAAACTTTGCCTAAATAAGTCATCTAAAACTCTCTTACAATTTCGAAAGTGCTTATGAGCAGGAATTGAATTTTCGATCATCACTTACACTTACTTGAAAGTATTTATAGCTTGATATTTAAGAATCTAAAACATTTACCAGAATTTTTGACATTTTCCTTTAGAAAATTCTGAATGATTCTGCTCTTGTGTCACGTCCCATTATCATCCTGAAAATTTACATCATTGATTGGTTGAACAAAATGTGGTTGTAAAGAATTTAAACTGATATTAAATACCTAAATAAACTTGAGAAACTAAAATTGAATGCTGTTAAATATATTGAAAAAAATGTATATAATTTTTAGTCAATTCATTTTTCGAGTCTTTATATAATTATATTATACAAAAAAGATTTTTATATTTTTTATTCTTAAGCCCATACAAAAAATGCGTATTAAATAATAACAGAAATTTGAAAAAAATTATAAACTTTTACAAACATTTTGTTGGTAAAAAAACACACACACTCAGTGTTATAAGATATAAAGAATTCCAAGCTATTTTATTAAATTTCATCATAAGCAATGAGTTCCAGTATAAAATGTTATGTTGCACAAAATTTAATATTTGACTGTAAATATTCGTGGTATTATATATTAAGTATTCTTAAAAGTATTCGTAGTAAGATATTGTTTGGTGACCAGTATTATATTATCTTTTGTGTATTTTAATTACCATGCAAGTAATTGGTAAAAGTTATTTACGGAAAAATTTTTAATGTGAAAAAAAATTACTTTTCTCAATATAACATAATCTTCTTAACTTAAATTAAAGTAAAAGTTAGTTGTAAATGAAAGAAGAAGCAATTATAAATAAATAAAGTAATATATAGACACTTCCTCGTATTTCTTAAAAAGCATGTTATAATTGGAGGAACTATTTGTGAAAACTATTTTCTTTATAAAAATAAAACGTTAGCTTCACTTAATATTTTTTCAATTATTTATTCTGTTCTTAAAGTCAAAATTACTAGTATATACTGTAACCAACATATACTTCTCCAAAATGATATATATAATGATGAAATTGATTCAAATAACTAGCTTACTTTAGACTAGTTATTTGAGTTAATTTGTAATTAAAACAATATGATAAATTATATAATAATTCTGTGTGTGTATTAAAATATTTATTTCTAAATTTTAAAAGAATAAAAAAAATCGTGTTTTAAGTCATTATCCTAGCTGTAATTTCATTTTTTAGTAAAATCCAAATTTCAACCTTGGTAATTTAAATATTCAATAAAAAAAATTAAATAATTAGAATTACATTTACATTGATTGACCTTATATGTATTTTGAAATCAAACATTGAAATGTAGCATTTTTCCCAGTATTTTTTTCTCTTAAAAATAAAACGAAAATCATAAAAAGAATAATTTTTCTATCATAACTGTAATTTATATAAAACATATCATCAGCTTCTTTAGAAAATTATTATATTATATATCAATAAAAGTATATATATTCATCAAATATAAATCTTCTAAAACTCAACTTGATATTCACTAATTTATGCTTTATATTCAGCTTTACTATCAACTTTTAACCTTATTATAATAGTCTTCTTTTATTAAATATTTGATTAATTTCCATTGATTTTGATTTTAAAAAATTTCATTAATCAAATTATCCTCCATTTCCTGTTTCCAACTTAATATTTAATAACATTTTTTTCTTTTATAAATTAATATATTTCAAAAAAATATCGTTACATTATTTCTTATTTAAAGACAAAGTAAAAGCTATAAAGTCGAAGAAAAAGGTAATGTAAATATTTAACTACGATTTACATAATTTATGTTTTACTTCCCACCATCTTATCCTTTAGGATGTAAATTCAAAAAACGCCAGTTTATTTAAATAAGTCAGAAATTTTTTATCTCATTGCTCATTTTTAATGGAAAATATTTCATAGCTAAGACTATCTTTTCTTTATGAAAAAATTTACGATACAAAATTTAATATAGAATATTGTCGATAAATTTACTTAAGAAAATTACCGGAAGATTAACTCTCTTTTGTAACATTTTAGATTTTTTTTAATGTGTGTGTTTCAATTTCAGGTTCCCCAACAAAGTACAACACCTTTTTGACATGTTTTTTGTTACTCCAAACACAAATAGCAAAATATCGATGTGTTATTGATTCATAGTATGGCGCGTGGTTCAGTGAAGGGAAGCACCTGGCAGATTTTATCAGGTAATTAATTAGTTTGATTTAATTTAAATGCGCTACATATTGTATTCATTATTTTGATATTGTTGTTCCAGACAAATATGAAATATACCTGCCATTACTTGCAATAATACTTTGAAGACAGTGCTAATTATTAGTATCTCTTTCCTCCTCTGATTTCATATTTGGACAGCTGTTTCTGAGTTCGATTGACTGTGATGATTAATTTTTCAAAAGGATAATTTGCACTCTATGTTATTTATAATTCTTTTCATTTTGTTAGCTTCAAAAACATTCTCGTATCTCACTCTATATATTTACTAATTATACTGATTGTAGAAAACATCACTAGAAAAATGGATTGATATTTTCAAAGCGAATAATTTTTCCTTGATTTAAATGCATTTTATAAGTATCATTGCAGTCTTCAATAATGTACGATTGTGTTTAAATTCTAATCATTTGCTTATTCAACTGTAATAAACGTATGATGAAAGTTTCAGGTGACTCATTCTTTCCCTTTTTTGTATTTCAATAACTGTCACTGTTAGTGAATATTTACCTATGCTTCCACGAAGTTCCAGAAGAACTATGTTCTACATGTCAACAAATTATTCTAAAACTTAAATAATACTTTGATTAAGTCATAGATCTGCTCACAGATATTTTCCAACGGCTAAAAAGGAGAGAATTATTTTATCTAATACTTTAAATCTTAAACTTTGAGGAAATTTTAAAATAATCTTAAAAATTTAAAAAGATATTTATATCTAGTCTGAACCCTTATGACAGTTCTTTCTACAAATATTCTTGTCTAAAACTGTATGATATTTTCTATGGCACCCATAAACTCAGCGATGGATAATTGATAGAAATGTAGTTTTAAAACACAAATAAAAACAATTCTTATATGAAGTACAGTAACAATCAAGAATCATTATTCGCCAAAAATGATGATATGGATGGGTAAATTTATCAATATTAGTAACTATCGAAGACAATTCTTAAGTTAATATTGAGAAATGCAACATACAAAAATGTGATCTATTCTTTAAAGGCTATGAATGTCATAAGTTTTTTTTAAATTATTTAGCGTTAGGAATCATCTGGAAAGATTAAGAATCATCTGCGAAGAAATTAATTTTGCCTTTTTTTTTCTCTTCCCTCCCCTTCGTGCCACTAGGATGACATGAATGTTGGTCACCTCAAGCATTACTCCTTGGTTTTAAAGATTTATGAAAATAACTCTACGGATGCTAATTTTAATTCCTTTTAGGCTTAATCATCACTTTATTGGGTTGCTGGTCAACTAATGGCAGAGATACTGAAAACGGATGTGGGTTAAATAAAAATAAATTCTTACATTTACTCAATTTACAATTGAAATCTAAATGTTTGACCTCTATCAGAGCATCTTAAACTGTAGGTCACAACCTTAAATATGGTAGTAAAATCTATAGAGTTCCTCAAAAATTTTAACAATTTCGATATTTCTTTAATTCATCATTGAAATTTTCTGAAATTTTCATAAATTTCCTTTTACTTTTTTTATGACATGTTTGTGTGAAATGATATTTTCGTCTTCAGTCATGATAAAATCAAAGTGTTGATCAAATCTAAAGAATGTTAACGAAGTACTTTGTCTTACAGTATTGACTTTTATGCAAAGACTTCATTGCGCAGCACAAAAGATTTATTAAAGTCATAATATACTTGATCTAAGATCTTTTTTTGACCAATTAGTCTTAAACCATATTATGGATAACTCCTGAAAGCCATTGCAGCAGTTTTTTACTATCCATAGTGTAGTTCCATTTCTGAAAGATCTTCCTTGAGAAGTTTGTTTATAACACGAAAGAGGAAATCCAGAAAACTCAATCAAAGTACCTTTTGATAGAATGCATTCAAAAACGCGATATTCAGTTTTTAATGTTCAATAGTAACTTGTTTCGAAATATTCCACATCCAAGAACATGATCCTTCTTCATTTGTTTCGTTATGGTTGGTTGTGCTCTCGTAGGATTGTATAGAATTTTATTTAACAGAAACTAGAACAACGTAAGACGAATATGAACTAATAGCGAAGTAACTTAGCCAATAGTTTATTTTTACAAAATCATATTCAAATTAGTAAACAACAAATTCTATTTTAAATATTTTGCGTGTTTCGTAATATATATGAATTTTACTTTTTTTAAATACAGTCTCATTATCAATTCAGAAATGGAAAAAAATATTTAAATAAATAAGTTCAGTAATTTAAAACAGGTAGTAAATTATAACTGAAGATTATTGTATTTCTAAGCTAGTTTTCCAGTAACATAAATATTAACTCCATTTTATTATTATATTTTAATTTTCGTTATTTCTGAAACTGTATATTTTATTATATAATAAATGTAATTTGTATATTTTCAGATTTTTTCCGGTTTTATATGTTCCAAAACAAGAAAAAGAACAAAACTGTACTTAATGCTGTTGAAACTACAATCTATCCAATTGGTGTTATCGGAAAATGATTTCATTTCGTGAACTGAAAGCTGCAATTCATATAACACAGTATTTTCTAATTCAAAAATATAAAGAAATCTTCAAGGATTGAAATTTAAATCCAATGGATTACTTAATGCTACATGGTTTTTTCCTTCCGATAAGATAAAAGTTTATATTTGGAAATGCATTTCAGAGAAAAGTATATGTTATGTAATTAAAGTCAAGAGTAGAATTTATAATTGCATAGTTTTGCAAATCAATATTGTTTTGATTTAAAATGTATAAAACTAAATATTTTTATTTCAAATTTAAAGTTATAAAAATAATATAATGTGCAATAAAATAAATATTTTTTAGTTTTCCCCTAATAATGTAAACTGGCATCATTTTATACTGAAATCTTTGTTTTGTAGCATTAATATAAATAATTTATCTTATAATTATATTAAATAATATAAAGCTTATGGGAATATGTATTAATATTTTTTAATCCATAAAGATAGGATCTTCCCAGAAAAAATGCCTAAAATAATCACATATTGTGTAACAATTCTCTGAAAAGGATGCATAAATTTACATTCGCAAAAATAAATTCTATTTTATAACAATTCAAAAGTTGCTTTTAAAAAGTTGAGATTTCAACATAAATTTGTTAAGCACTTTTTCTTTTAAATGAATTTGTTTTTGGAGTAAAAAGAATATGGCTATCTATTGTAAAATTGCATAACATATCTTTTTACGTATATTTTATATCATAAAGTATTCAATTAACATATCTTATATGACATAAATAATTTTAAAAAATACCCTTTGATAATATTTTCTATTGATAACATACATATCTTATATATAATTTTCAGTAATGATTCAACATTATCTCAAAATTTTCAATAAGGTGTACTATCGTAATCAATGACATATCCTGTAACATCGATAATTTATCTTCTGTGTAAGTTTAAAATGTCAATAATCTATTTTATGTGTTTGTAATACTGTAAATGTATATTACTACACATAAGGAATAATTGTAATACACTGTTGTATGATGAAAGAATTCTTTTTATTTTATAATTCTTAGTTTATTAATATTTAATTTGTTAGAGAATCATATCATCCTATTATTGCTTTTATTTTTCAGGTTTCATTCTATTTGTAATGCCATATCATCATATTCATATAACTTCAAAAGTAAATCAAGAGTTAATTTGTTTGCTTGTTACATTCAATTGTCTACCAACTCAAAATCTAATTATTGTTTTGAATTAAGAGTTGTACTATTTTTTTTTCAAAAAAACGCACAGAGAAATTAAGTAATCTTATAAGGACTGTGGAATGGTATTGTAATATCATTAGTTTTACAAAAATATTACCCTTTTATCATTTAATGAATCTATGTTTAAGAAAATTCTCTGATCATGTTGCAAATGTTTAAAAATCTCAATCTAAAAAGAGTTCAGTTACTTTAATCATAATACCTGGTATTTTTGCCGTAAGCTCCAAACATTTAAATCAGTTAAACTTTTGCATTATAGCATTAAAAATACATTTCAACAGTTTGGAAGTATAAATAGAGCCTTGAAATGAATGAAACCAAAGATAATTAATATATAAATTAATATTTCTTTGTAGAATTATTTTATCACTTATGCTTTTATATCAAAATTTACTTTAGTTTTCATAAATATAAGAAAATAATACAAAAAGTAATTTTTAAAAAAATCTGAGAATATTAAAAATGGAGGTTATTATTTAATAATTACCATTAATTACATTAAAAATTCTCTCAGAATTGAAATTTAATAATAAAAGTTGAAATGCTTTTTTGTGTGACCTCTAGCTAAACAGAAAAAATCCAGTCTAGGCTTGTTGTAGAAGGAAAATCTATTTAGAAACGGAGTTATCAACTGTCAAATTCTATTAAATAAATCAAAATAATTTAAATTTTTTAGATTCTTTGCGATGAATTCCTAATTACCAAGCCTTTTGAGAAATGTTTATTTAGTTATTATCATATTTTGTTTCAACGTGTGTGTCGTAAGGGAAAGTATGTGTGTGATAAAAATTTAAAAAAATCATGTAGTGTATATCTGATTTATATTTTTTTATAAATGTCTTATATCTGTTGTCGATAAATGGATGTTTGTATGCACATAATATTTGTAATATTTTTATTCAGATGTACATATCCAAATTAAAATAAATATATTTCAGAAGAGCTAAATAAATTATTGATCAAACTGTACACATTTTTAAGACAAAAGATATTTTCTATATTAACTGAAAACTATTTTACTCGAGAAATAAACCAAACATCATTTACTGCGTTTTTTTTTTTTTTTTTTTTTTTTTTTTTTTAAAGGAATGTGAAGCATTTTAATTTACAAAAGGTGCCATTTCAAACATTCAGCTATTAAGTAGATAGAATATTTCAATTTTTGTATTTAAAAATGGAGAAAATTTTAAAAGATTCATAATCCTTTTTCATATTTGTACGAATATTTAATGTCGTATTTCTATTGAATGGAGATGTAAAATAATTTTCCAGTTTACTATTTTGTCCAAAATATTATGATGACAAAATAGTGAAATATTTTCACTATTTTATCATCATACCATTTTAGTTTCGAATATATTCTATTTATAATCCTATTGAACACGACGCCATGGAAAATTCGATGCAGATTTTGAATTTAGTGTTATTTCAGTAAAAGACAATGTAACACAATTAATTCAAGATCAAAAATAACTTATGGAACAATTTACTTCAGCAATGGTGTTCGATTTTATAAATTTTGAAATTTTTAGATCATTTATTTTTGAAACTATCTAATACAAGATCAAGTTTCATTTTCATCGTCTTTATCACTATAACATGCATTTTTTTGTAATTCCTTAAACTTATCCGTTATATTTAAATATGTTTCTTACTAAATAATCAGCACTTAGTCGATCTTATGTCACTCATCATATAGTTTAAAGGCGGAAAGGAAATTAAGCTAAAAAAATATTGCATCCTGTATAAGTGCTTCAATTTCAATCTTAATTCAAAACTTATATTTGATTATTTTCTCTTTTGTATACAATTTATTTAACAATATTTTATTCATCAACCTAATGTGATATTCAGAATTCCAAATTAAATCGCTAAGAAATCTTAAGTTTTAAGTGTAAGGTTTAATAACTGACTTTAGCATAGTGGCAAAAATCCTAATAGTTGTTTAAATCATATTATAAGTATATTTTTCAGATATTTTTTTGAGATTGTTTTTAATTTGTTACTTTCAGATATTTTCAATATGTTTATATGTATTTTTTATTCACAGCCATAATATTCATTTTTTAAGTTTACAATCCACAAGTTAAATTTTTGAATGTAATAATAAATATATATCAATGCACATACACTATTGCATCAAAAGAGAAGTTTTTTAAGAGTTTGATGAATATTTCGATAAATAAAAATTCTGCATTTTATGATCTTGTTATCTTTTATAAATTATATTCCTCTTTTATAAATATATAAAATATAAAAATTATATATTTATGTATTTTATTTGTTAACTAGTAGAATAGTTTTGAAATAAACAAAGAATGGTTTGCCAATAAAAAAGAAGTTTTGCAGATAAATATTTTGTAGTTGAACTATAACGGTTAAATTAATAAACGTCATCAGCGGAAATTGTTGAAAATACTTCTTAAGTTCTTCTTTTCTTTAAGTTTTTTATTAAACTAACACATTTCAAAATGCTTACAAAATTTTAATTAAAAACTCATCAACAGTACTAATTTAATAATATTTAGTAGAAAGCAAGTTTAGCGTAGATGAAATGCTCATTGTGGCCTAATTTTTATGTGAATTTCAGTTAACTTTCTTTTCTTAACGTCACAGATAGATTTTATATACTGCTTTCCTTTTTTTTACAATTAAAAAAATTATTTAAAAATTTAAAACAATTTATTTTAACAAACAGTTCATTACAAACATTACCATACTTTTAATAAAACTTAATTCCTTTTATTTATTTATTTTTTTTAATACGAAGAGCAATGGTATTCCAGAATAATTGATATATGTGGCTCAAAATTCTTTTGCAAGTCTTTCTGCAAGAGTTTTTCATCGCCTCAGTCACATTTGCCTGAGTTGGAAATCGAGAAAATTAAAATACAAGTCTCATCATAGCGTAAAAAGAAGAGCACTGTAGAAACTGTCAGATATCATCATGAATGCTCCATCATATGACTTCTTTCTTTACGAACTAGCAAACACAAACGGGAGTGACGTACCTTAGAAATCCATTATTCTCGTTACATAAGATAATAAGCCTGTCAACTTTACTTTTGTTGCCTTTATTTTTAAGCCACTAATACAAAACATTGAGAAATATGTTACAGTTGTATGGAAAGAAATGTGATCTAGGATAAAATACTAACAGATGAAGTACTATATTATATACATGTATAGTACTTTATCTGGTAGTACTTTTATATTAAAGCTTAAAATACAAAATACGTTTATTTGTGTTTGAGTTTGATGTATATATGAGGTGTATGATTATGCATGAGGAAATAGTCTAATTACAATTTAAAATATGAGATTTCAAGAAGATCTCCTTATTTTATAAACTAAAATAAATAGATGAAATCAATACGATCCAGGGGAGTCACTACATGCTTCTGGATTGCTTAAATTCTCAGGTAATTCAGAAAATGAATCCATAAACGTAAGTTGTTCCTTTTTTTTTCCAAAGATCGATGCAAAATACTAATAATAATTACTTATATAAATAATAATTCTTTATGTTGTTCTAATATTATTTTTTAATTTATTATGTGATAGTAAATACATCATAACAATTCAAAGTCTTGTATTTGACCTTTTTTTAATTTTAACAATAGAAAAATCTTATACTTTAGTATTCAGCTTAAAAAACAATGTGATAGACTTGTGTCATCTTTTAACTTGTGCATTAATTTGAAACCCATTATCGAATCAATACTTAGAGAATTCCTCTCAAATTAGGTGAACACTCATCTAAATAATAAACAAGTCATTATCGGCAATGTTTTGCATCGCGCTCTTATTCATATTATATACCAATATGAATAACAGTTTTGTTCGATTCTAGTATACACAAGTATGACTATCATATCATTATAACTTGCATTCACATTAATTAAGGATTGTGCATAAACCAATGTGCCTTTTATGACATCTATGCACATTAATTAACTTATTATAATATGTAGAAACATTAATAAGAGTTAATGTATATACATGTTATAGTAATAATACTTACCTGGCACAGGAATGCCGGAATGATAACATGTTATAATAACGTGTTTCGTCATGAACGGCGCCAGGGATTGGTCCTACGCGCTATTTATGTTGCATTGTGTTTGTTTAATTGTTCGTTCTGTATTTATTTAATTGTATTAATTTTGGAATCAAGTGAATCTCTCTCTGTAAAATTATGCATATTAAATTTAATATCTTTGATGCAATATTTTCAATCTTCTTCAGTTTAGGCCAGTATGAATATCAGTTTTATCTTATTCTGGCATACACAAGTATGACTATCATATCAAAGGAATAAGTACATTAATTAAAGATTTTATACAAACCAGTATGACTATTACAACATGTATCCTCATTAATTAACATATTATAACATGTATACACATTAATTAAGAGTTGCCCTGACCATTGGGAGATTTTATTAAAAAAAATACGTGAAATATTTTTACATTATAATACATGTATTCATTAAATTGATTGGAGGATGTAGTAGGGTCTGTTTGTCTATTGTCTATTGTAGGGATTGGTCTATTGTAGGAGGGAATTATTTGTGACATTTTAATATTCGAAGGAAGGAGAATTACATGGGAGCTACAGGGAAAACAATTGGTTAAAAAGTTAAATTGTACAGGCATAGATGTTAGTATAAAATTAGAAATGTTTAGGAGGTGTTAAGGTTTTAAATGAGGTTAAATTAAAAAAAAAATTAATGTTTTAAGTCATAACTTCATTATATATTTCATGAAAAAAATCCCTAATTCAAATTCCTATTTTAAAAATTAATGTCAAAATATGTTACTAGTATTTCTAATAAATAAAAAAATATGGAATTATGGGTAATTTATAATGATATTCTGAAAAGTCATCATTAGATTCATACATCATTAAAAGAATAAATAATTCTGATAATTCACGGCATTATTTAAATATTGTATTCCATTCAAATTGATGCATCAAAAATTAGATCGAATATTATTTTATCAGTTTGATAATATAATCATGAATCAAACTCTCAGTAATTTATCTTTGAAATTTTCTTTTTATTCATATAATGAAATTATGTTTCACAGTTTAAAATATAAATTACCTCATGTTATTTTATCTAAGAAAATTACTTTAACTAATAAAATTTCCCTCTTATATACAACTAATAAATGCAAAATAATTTTCAAGAAATATTAATTAATTTACAAAAAGAGATTAAAAATACACAAGAATTGAAATGAATAGAAAAACTAAGAAGTATCAACAATTAATTTGAATTTTTAAAAAAAAAATTCAAAAGCATTTTTTCGTTTATATAATTACAGATTAAAAACAATAACACAGTTATTTAACCAATTTATGTTGTATTGATATTGTTAATGATAAAATTGTGTATTTTAAACTATCAATCAATCTCATTTATTATCATTATAAAGAAATATAAGTATTTGATGAAAATAATAATTTAATCTTAAATTTAAACACGGTTAATAATACGCTACACTACTGGCCACCCAAACTGCAACACCAAGAAAAACAAGATATATCACAACAAAATTTATTTTGTCGATAACATATGTTGACCAAGTATCAAATTACTAAATTTATAGACCTCTACGAAGTGTGGTTCCTGCCAAAATCAGTAGCCAGAGACGCCGCCATTGTCTCATTCACCGCTGCCGCACTTCTCGGCCTTATTTCAAAGAGACTTTTAATTTGCTTTTTGATTACGCAGCTTCCACAGGTTGCCAAAGTTGATCTGATTTTTGCAGCTGGGGATATTATCTTGGTCAATCGTTGAGCAATCCTGGACCACATGTTTTCTATCAGCGAAAGATATGGGGAGCGAGCCTCCCAGGAAAGCAATTCAATCTGGCAATTGACGAAGAACTCTTTGACAATGCGTGCCACTTGCGGTCGAGCATTATCCTTTTGAAATATGGCTGTGGGCAAACCTTGAAGGTAAGGAAGAACAACTGGCTCCAACACCTTGGAGATGTAGCGCTGGCTGTTTAAATTACCGGCAATGCGTACTAGAGGAGTGCGAGAGTGATAACCAATATCACTCCATACCATAATACCTGATGCAGGAACACTGTGGCGGAGCATGACGCAGCTGTTCAGCATCCTCTCTCCACGATGTCTCCAGACTCGAATGCAACCATCGTGGTGTTGCAGACAGAAGCGTCAATAGAGACAATTTTATTCCATTCTGCCATCCACATCCTTCTTCCATAGCACCATTGGTGGCGGAGACGTTTGTGATTCAGCATCAAAGGTAGACGAAGCACTGGACATCTTTCACACAGACCACTCTGCTGTAAACAGCGTCGAATGGCACGCGCAGACACTGGATGATATGTTACAGACTGAATATGCTGTGCTATGGTCCATGACGTGGCTGAGTGATCTGTCACTGCCGTACGCACAATTTGCCTGTTATTAAGTGAAGTGGTGCACTGCGGTGGATTTGATAGAAAATGTCGGTCCGTCGTATCCTCCTGCATCCCAAAATCACATATCTGAATTACAGTTGTTTGTTTTCTTCCAACACGACTACCGATTTCCTTGAAAGATAATCCACAATCTGGGTACCCACTATGTTTCCCCTGTTGAACTCGAATACTTAATTAAAAAATAATCGCTGTTTTCTACGACACATAATTGATCATTTTTTGAAGAAACCACAAGAAAAACCCAATTGCTGAACTTGAAATCGTTAAAATCTCTAATCCTTAAATGGCGCTTTGCAGTGGCGCACAAGCGCGAGGGATGTATGTCTGCGCTGAAATTTCAATCATTTGTATATCTCATCTCCACTAATGCATGTTGTAAATTTCATGTTATTTGCATGCTTCCTTCAGAGTGTGTCATTTAAAATGGCCAGCAGTGTATTATTCTCCTCAGTTTCAGAATAAGGAACAACAATTTGAAAAATCTGAATAAATCAATTGAAAATAATTTGAATACGATGTAAAATTACAATGAATAGTAACATACAAAAGTTTTTATAGCTATCATTTTATATAAATATAAAATTTATTAAAACCAACAATTATTCAACAAAGGATAGTATGTTAAACACTGCAATTAACATCGCAACATTAACTGTCTATATATAAAAATGAGTTTTATTCAACATTTGCGACTAAAATTTTTATTATAAACCAAAGATGCTAAAAGGAAGTAAACGATATTCTGACTTTGTGAATATCGTTGCGAATAAACGTAAACAGTTGTCATACGTTTATATGACAACTGTTTTGTGGTAAATGTATAGCTCAATAATTTTGCATCACTTATAAAAACTATTTCGAATTGATGGTTGAATCTCATCAAATGATACATAAGAGTATTATGGGTATCAAATAATACTATGGGTACTATTTTATCTTATGATAAACATTTATACCTTATTACACATCAAAACAAGATTGCAAATCAATCTCAGTTTCTATCCACTGTAGGAAAGAGTATCAGCCATGACAATATGCAGAAAGTTACATAAAACCCATCATCATGGTGAAACACTGGCATTGTTAAAGCTTGTAAAGACACTCTGGTTTAAACCTCTTATCCTTCTTCCATTACTGAAAAGTGAAAATATATATATTTTGCTCAGAACTTAAAATAGATATAGGTAAAATAGGTATAGGCTATGTAACCTAAAAACTAGTGTAGATCTATTCTGCTAAATAAAAAGACTCTCTAGATTTACATAATGATTTCTCGTGCATAAGATGGAAAGAAAATATTCACATCCGCTTCCATCTAACATATGGAAAAATGAATTCGTATGTAGAAGGAAGTGTCATTGTATGGTGAATAATATCCTCACAAGAATCATCAAATTTAAATTTGAACATTGAGAGTTTCATATAGAATTAATTCCCAAGGCTCCAAGATAGCAATCGTATCAAAGATAGCTAATTCTTCAGTATAATATTATATTTTATACCTTCATTTTGCGAGCATTTAGTACTTGTAGTCCAAATAAAAATATCTTGGGTCTCCTATAGCGTTATGGTAGAACTATGCTTTTCAAAGTGGAAGCACTTAATTGATCACGATTACAGTTGTATAATACGATATGGATGATACATTACTGCTTTCTGTTTCAACATCTGTCACATTAATGCTTTGGATTTTTTTTTTTTACGGAAATACGTACGAATTTGACGAAAATTTGAATGCATTACGCAACAGATGTTCAAATTCTATCGAAGTTTAGAAACATTTGTGTAACCACTTCGCAGCATCAAAATATAACTTGTTATTAGGCTCTAATTATCTTTACTTCATTGATTCTCTGTGAAACCTTCTGGGAAATCGTGTTGCGTACCTCCAACACTCTTTTCCATATCTTATGTGTTTGCTTAGAACAAACTTATAATATCATTTGATATTGCTTCTTAAGAAACTATTAGACTGAACAATAAATTTCAGAGAACCCATCGCTATTAGAGATGGTGATAATAGTTCGGATTTTTAAGATAGAAGTGATATAATAAATATCATCAATTTAAAATATGTTTTTCAATTTGGCAATGACTTCAAATCTAAACAGATAAGTATAAATAATATCAGCTTTAATTTGAAAATTTTTTTTTAAACTTCTCAATGTCATTGATTAAAATATTTCATTATCCAATTACGATTTCTGACATCTAAATTGGAAAAAGTAAAACATCTACATTATTTCACAGAGTATTACGAGTATATTTATTTTCATATAAATGAAGCCAACTTTTTTAACTTAAAAAATTCTCTACAAAAAAAAAGGATTTTTTTTTTAAATTAGTAATATTATACAAACATGTGTGTGTGTTGTTATTAATATTAAAGAATTTTTTATAAAAAGATGAAGAATTTTTTGAATAGTTAGATGTCATTTATATTTGTAAAGAAAAAAGAAATCTTTGTTTTGTGTAAGTATATTTTTTATTTTAAGGCACACAACATTTTTAAAACACTCTCTACATAAGTTTTCATTTTCCAATTGTTAAATCAACTTTCAAGAAATTTAATGTGGACATTGTAGTGCCTCAGTTCACCAATATGGAGGTAAGCAAATTTAAGTAATGAAGTATATTACCAATAGCATAACTTTTTCCCTAATGTAACTTTGCAGACTGAAAGAAACGAAGATTCCTATCTCATGGCCAGACTACGTGATCATACTCATTTAAAAAGTACAAATTGCATGCAATTTTCCTTCATTATTTTCACCTTAATTTCACATTAAAAGAATTATTTTAAATTATCATGGGCAATTATTATTTCATTATCTATATTCTTGATTAAACATTTTAGTGTGTTTATTTAAAATGAGATGTTTATAATCTTGTATGAGCACCATATGCACAATATTTATTAATCAGTGCTAAATGTAATATAAATAAAATTCTTATAAATAAAAGTGTACAAGTATGAAAGCAAATCTAAATATTTTTCAAGAAATACACATGTTAGTTTCTTACATATCACTTCGATAGCTGCATTATTTACACATATAATTTTTGAGGGAGTAAAATGTGGATAAATAAATCTGAATAAATGGAAGATTTTTATCAGGGCTTACAATGGAAATTCACATTAATTAAAAATGCTTGAGATATGTAATAGCATTTACATCAAAATTTCATTCATTTGAGCTATTCAAAATCTATCTTTATTTTGATTTTTGTACTTTTTTTAGATTTTAATACTTCATTTTTGTCTTTTTAAGGGAAGTGTTTCAGTTTCATCATCAGATTTTTAAATACACCATTTTTACTTCTGTTTGCATTTATGTACAGTAGAATTTTTGTAAACGCTTATATTAATATCTATAAATATAAATGTATATATCATTTCCTATCTAATAATAGATTTTGAAAAACAAACATTTTATTTATTTCTTATAAAATTCCTGTATATGTATGTCATCATTAAGGCACGAAGCAATGATTTTATAAAAAAAAAGACTATAGTTATAAAAAGTATAAATTATATGGATAGAATATTTTTGTAAAAATAAGCGTTTGCTTTATTTCCTTATACTATATATTCAAAAATATTGAATATAAGTTAAATGTATTTTAATTCCCAATATATTTTAGAATTCTTGGAAAAACTGAATCTTTAATGAGAACAAGAAATATTTATAACATTTTCAATAAATTACTTCACAAGTTTTATGTAAGTAAAACATAAAACTTGTGAACTTAAAAGATCATACTGTGGTGTCATCGCAACCTGTGAGCAGACATACAATTTTCCTCGTAACCACGGATACATGCTCATGGGCACTAGCCTGAAGGACACCTGTAATTTTTCTCTCCCTATGTTCACTTTTGTTCCAAGTATATTCGCGATAAGTAGCAATTAGGATCTCTGTCGCTCTACAGCACTGCAGTTCCATGTGACATCGCGTATTCTTTTGTATTGAAATTTAATTAAGTTTTTGATTAGCAAGTGTATCTTTATTTAAAATTTCCATGTTTATGTAACATCTATATGGCAATAACCATAATACAATCAAAAACTTTAAAGAGAAAATTTGAAATTGTAAATAAAATGAAAAACCCCAAGACTGGCAAATTTATGCCATTATTTCAAAGTCATCTAATTCCCCCAACAGATGGCGCCAGCGTCCAAGACATTACTACTATTTGCCACATCTCTGGCGTCAAATTGGAGCACTACAGAGGACCCGTTTCGGTGATTCAGTGCTTCAATTGTCAAAGATTTAACCATACCGCTGAAATGTGCCACGTGACACCTAGATGTGTCAAATGTACAGGCCCTCATAATACCAGAAATTGTGAAATTGATAGGATGGAGACCATGAAATGCTGCAATTGCGACGGGACTCATACTGCGATTTATAAAGGCTGTTCTGCTTTTCCCAAGCAGGGGAAACCAGTTCTTATGCAAAATGTTAAAAAACAGCGAATAACATCTGACATAGTTAAGCCAGGAACTTCTTATGCAAGTGCAGTCCAGAACACACACACCCCCACACACACACTCCTAATATGGAAAACAATGATCTAAGTCTGGCAGTCACTCTAAATAACGAATTCCCTGCACTACTTCAGCTTCTTCAAGAAATTAAATCCATATTTAAGGGTGTTTTACCCCAAGAATTACTCAAAGAATTAAGAAATACACCATCCCCCATAGATAAACTTTTTGTCTTACTCAACTTTATTAAATAACTAATTTAGTCCATTAATATTATTATTTTATCCTGTACTCTTGTAATTGTGCAAATCTTTCCCTTTATTTTATAATAGAACTCTAAATTTAATTTTAATTTTATAATTTTTATATAAATACTTACTTTTTTCTTAAAAATCGTAAGCACCAACTCTTTCAAGCACTTCTAAATTTAAGCCAATCAGAACCAGTAATAGTTTCCAGTCAATTTTTGTCACAGACGAGGGTTAAATTTCAGCAGAACTAGGTATAATACCTCGAAAGTGAAGCCAACGGGCGGAAACTTTCACTAGTGTCGAATTTTTTTTTTTCTGTCACTTAATATGTAATGTAGACTAGTGTCTCGAGATAGAGTCCTTCATAGCTCGGCTCCAGATGGGAATTCTAACGCATGCGCGTTGAGTAAGAGATTTTAGCTGAGATTCAGCGGGTTGGCGATGTAAATAATGCGATAAATTTATCTGGCTAGAAAGTGTATTTTGTTTACATATCCGTTATCCTTCCAAAAAGAGTATAACGACTTAGTATTGTTATATTTTTAACAGCATTCACAAAGTATTCGTTGATTAAATCTTCGTGATTGTGAATATAAATTCTATGTATTGTTAGAACAGTGGATTATTTTTTTATTCTCAGATGTATTAACAAAATGTATAAAAAGTCATGAATTTTTAATTACTAATTAGTGGATAAATTCGTAATTTACTAATGTTTATAAATACCGTAGCTGCCATGTTTATTAAACAAACTTTATGTATAATCTTAATACCTGTTTTGACAGCTATATTCAAAGTAGCTGCTAAGGAAAGAATTTTATGTTTTGAAATATATTATTAAAATACATAACATTTGAATACATAAATTAACTTTTGTAATACATAAATTTAAAAAAAATTCAAACAATAAATTGATTGTTCGGCAAAATTCATAGTAAGAAACTTATTATTTAGATTGCTGTATTGCTCATTTATAAAAACTAAAATCTTATTTTTTCAAGTAAAGTTCTACTTTCCAACTACAGAAGTTTAATTTATTGGAAGCTTGTGATATATCTTAATACAATTTTTAAATTAAGAAATAGACAATGTACACATTAAATAACATATTTTAATTTTGTTTTTTTTTAATTGAAATTTATAATGCATCCAAAACTTGTTAAAAAGAATTCATGCATGCAAAAAAAAAAATCAATTTTAAAGAAATTACTTGAGATAAATAATTATAAACCAGACACATAAAATATTGTTTTGGCGCATAAACATGATAAAGTAAAAAAAAAAAAATTCTAAAATAATGAAAAATTCGAAATTATGAATTTATTAACCAGGCATAAAATATAGCTTGGTAATAAAAGCATAATGAAGTGATAAAATTTACAAATGTTATGTTTCATATATTTAGTGAAAAAAAATTGATGTAATTTTACCTTGACTTTTTTACACATGATATTTTATTCTTATTTTTGTTTATAATCTATTTATTTAAATACAGAAATCAGAAGGAAATGTGATCCTTCTTTTTTATTGCTAGCACGTAAAAAATATTGGAAAAAAATACATGACACAAAGTTTATAATATCTTTATTAAAATATAGAAATAAGAAGGAAATATAATAATTGCAATCATTCTTTTTTTTTTTTTTAATGGGTGACAGGAAAAATATGTCTCAATGGGCGGCGAAATTCATTTCTCTGATACAGTCCTGAAACTCGGCACCATAGTTAAGCAAACAGGGTTGCTAAAACTAAATGTTCACATTGTATACCGCCAAATTATTACCACCACTTTCTTCAAGTGCGCATGCGTTAGAATTCCCATCTGGAGCCCGGCTATGGACTCTACCTCGAGACACTAGTAAAACTTTCAAACTCGAATGAAGGTATAGTTACAAATTTCACAACAGGAATTATTTTGTCAATACATAATTTTTTAAATATTGCGGGCAATTTCTTAAGAATAGCCATATTGCAAGTTAATTTTTTTATTCTCTTTTTGTACAATTACTTACTGATATTTGAAATTAATTTTTATCAGTATTGTTTGAAATTTCTTATCCAACAGTGTAATGTGTTTTGTACACCCGATCAAGTTTATTAAGATTAAATATGATCAAGACTAAATAAAAAAATTAAACTTTTGAATATTTGAATGAATATGAAACAATTTTTGCCCATTCTTCCAAATATCTGTACATGAACGTAGCTAAATAGCGTTGCCTTCTGCACCTATCCCAAACAGACATTCAACTTGATAAAAAAAGAACTTGTGTGCATGTTCCAACTTGTTAAACATCTTTTGAGTTGTATGCAATAAAGAGTGATGAATATTGTTTCAACATTTCGTCGTCATTTGAATGTTATCAAAGTTACAAGTTGTTTGTTCGTCTCAAAGTCTAAATCCAAAAGAAAAAAAAATCCTGTCGTTTTTAGGTACATTACAGACTTCTATTTCTAGAAACATCTCTTGAAAATATTCCCTGAGTTATAACACTTTTTCATAATAATTTCATTCTTACTTTATTCTAGTTAGATGTAACTGTTGATTATTTTTTCAAAATAAATATTTGTTAAATCTTAGAATTTTATCTAATAAAAATTTTCACACATTTAATTTTCATGAATAAAGTTGTGGGAAGAATTAATTGTAACCGAAACTGTAGAATTTATTATGACAAAATGGCGTATTGGTATTGTTCTACCAATCAGGCTGCGGGTAGCCACGGGTCATTGCAGTGTGTGTGAAAAAAAAAATTTAGTGAAGTGTTTGTTGATGTATTGAATTTTAAAGGGAGATTAGGGTTTTATTACATTTTTGTCAATCAAAGTAGTTTTATAGGATGTTGATGATTCTTGTACACAAAATATCTTGTAAGTTTTTAATCAGTAAGTTAATTGCTAACAAAATATTAATTAATGTGATCTAATTGGAAATAAAGGATTTGAATGCAAGCCATAACTTTATTAATAAGTGGTAATTTGCATATGTTGATTGTATAATTTCTTTATACTACATTCAAATCAGAATCTTTTAACTAATTCTTTGCGATTTTCTTACTTTAAGTACTGGTACACATGCATAACAGGAAGTATATGTTTAACGAAATTGTTCCTATTTAATAATGACATGCTTCAGTGCTTATAAATATGAATAGTCTTTAATGTCATCTAGAATCATCAAATAATTAAAATATTTGATGATGTGTTGAAGGCAGATTGTGTTAATCAAAGAGGCAATTTTATACAAGAATCTGAAATAAAATTACGATGCATTTTAAAATTTATCGAACAATATTAATAAAAAGAATGTACAAATCGGCGATGAATCGTAAAAGTTTAAGAATACCCTTATATATAAATTAATTTGATATAAATCATTTTTTATTTCAAACAATTTTCCTGCAAATTAGGATTTCTCATAATATATGTTTCTCATAATTTTTTCTTCGAATATATTTAAGAAATTTGATGTTGTTCAACAAATTCTCTTCTTTGAGAAAAAATTTTTTTTCAATTTATTTTAAATTAAACTTTGTATTTATAGAATATACCTTGAATAAGCTTTATGTACCTTCATTTTAGGTTTACAGATATTGTTTCTGGAATATGTTTTTTAATTAATAAATCTGTATGCATAGACAACAAAATAGTTAAAGTGTATTAGGAATAAATTCATAAATATTTTGTAAATATAACTGCCAAAATTTTTTATTATTTATATAGTAATATCACTGTAAGAGAGACATTATTTGCAATTTGTAGTCATGTTTAATTTTTTTAACGAAAGTTTATTTATTCAAGTAATTGAAATGTTTCTTAAGGTTTTGGGAAAGAAACATCAGTTGAAAAATGTGATGTTTATGTCATTAATTGTAAGAAGTTTTACATTAAATTTTTAAATTGCAGTTGGAGTATAAATATGTACTATATATAAATAAGCATAGTATCAAAACTGTGCTAGTGCATTAGTAAAAATGAAAAACTGAACATAAATAACAAAGAATTTTTTTTAATATGGTTAAATAAAAAAAATAACTATAAGATTTAAACAATGGTATTATTTTAATGTAAAAGAAGACTACTCTGCTTGAAATGGCATAAATTTTATATTTTCATAAAAATAGATAAGCTTTTGTTAAATTTTGAATTTGAAAAAAATTATATTTAAATTTCTTTAATAATGTATTTCATGAGTATTAAAATTTATACATTAATTATACCATCTGTTTAGTAAGATAAAAATAACATTGCTTTTATATCTCTTAAAACATTTTATTTAATGTATAAAATTATTTTTTTAACCTCTTAAAAATGTCTTTATGGAAATCCTCCAGATTTTTCTTAGAAGATATGATAGGAATAATTTTTTCTACAAAAAATATGAAGGGCTTTTATAATGGGTTTTTTTTTTTTTTTTTTTTTTAATTTTATTAGATAGCCACTTTAATGTTATGACATATAGGCTTAATTCTAGAATTTATCATTTTAACAGACTTATAAATTTTAGTGTAAAATATGCCTCTTACTGTTTATTACTAATGTTAATCTTATTTTCTTTTTATTTTAGCTGTAAATAGAGTTTCCAGTTTCATCATTAAGAAAATAAATTTCTTCTCTAAATACATTATTTACTTCGAGAAATAATTTAATCTCGCAGGCTGGCGACAATTCAAGGAGAAATACGGGTGGGTCCCAGCCACCAGGCTCGGCTGCCTGAGTATAAACCTAATATTAAGCCCTACGAGATGCCTGAAAAGTGTGAAACACTTGAAGAATTGAGATGGTATCCTGGTGTTCCAGATTGTGATCTTCAGATGTATCTTCGTGCAGCAAGGTATTTTATTATTTAAATCTATATAGATATTTTGTGATTTGTTATATTTTGGGCTTCATTTTAACAGTTCAATAGTAGCAATTATTTTAACAAATTGTAAGTTTCGCTCTTCTTAAATGCAAATATTCTGTAGTGAACTACTACAAAATATATGCATCCTAAAACCGTAATTGTAAAAACATTAACTATTGCATTTCATTTAATTAATTTTTAGGACTTTAATAGCTTTATCTGAAATTAAAATTACAAAGAACTTTAATAAAGTTATTATAAAGGTAATTATCATTTATAATTGAAATATTGTAAATTGCAGATTTTTTTAAATCATTTAAGCATTGAGTTATTTCTTTAACACTATTCAAAAAAATTCAGTTGTCAGTGATAGCAGATTTTAAAATTATTTTTGCAGTATCACGATTTGCTAGATTGTTAACCACTAAAGCATATTTTTAAAATTCAGTCCCTTCAACATTAAATGTAGGTAGTTAACTATGATTTTTGCATTTTAATTATTTTTATTATGTTTTCTACTTTTCTCTGCTGACATAAATTTTAGTTTTCCATTCTGAAGGCAGTTTTAAAGCTGTCAATTTATATAGTTTGATTGCACTATATATAGTTTTTGATTGAATAGTGAGACTTTATTACTGTATAAATAAATTTATGATACAATAGACCCTGATTTTTTATGAGTTCGTCAAGAACAGCAAATTAAAAATTTGTGAAAATGTGTGAGTAAGATTTTAAAGTTATATTTTTGTTTCAAATTACCTTTAATAAATAAAATATTTTTGAGAAAAGTTAAGTATATGTTTTATTAGAAACATGTACTAAATAAAACATTAGACAGTTTGATTTTACCAATGAAAAATAGAGCTAGAAATTTTTTTTTTTTTTTTTTTTTTGAAGGTTTTTAAAAATACATTTTTTAGTGTAAGAAAACATTTTGCTGCTCTTTATATCAATAAAGTATCACAGTCTTTTGCCATTCAGATATTTAATTTTCATTTATTATATTCTGAGTATTTATCTTATTCCTCTTCCAAATAAATTACATCAGCATATTAGTGTATCAAAACTTCTTATGATTTTTAATGGTTGTTAAAAACAATTAATCTTTTTAACAGTTGTTGGCTTGTGCTGATAACTTTGATATAATATCTGATTCAAAATTAAACTTTTTAACTTTGGGAAATAATTATAGAAAATGAATTTCTGTGTTAATGATGATATTAAATATTTTATATTAGTTGAAAAAGTAATTGTATTAGAATTTTTAAAAACTGAAAGATATGAATTTGAAATTGTTTTATTATTATTTTGAATTTAAAGTTATGAATAATGGCATCACTACACAAGAAGACAAAGTAATTAAATCTAAAAATGTACTTTATCGCTCATGTTTTGTAATATTTTTGAAGTTAGAGTACATTAGTATATTTAATATTTTACTTCATTTTAACTTCCCAAGGCTCTTAAGTATAGATTTAACTTTTTTAAAACAAAAAAATATTAAGATTGTTATTGTTTTTAACTGAAAGATTTTAATGAACCATTTTTCAAAAAAAGAAAAACAAATTCATGAAGTTAGTATTAGAAAAATTGAAGTAGATTGTCATGTCAAAATATAGAAATGTCGGAAAAGTTTCTAGCGTCTAGTCATATCTTATTAGAATAAAAGATAGACCAAAATTTAAGTATGTATGATTTGCCGTGACTAAAATATTCGTTTATTTAAAGTGATGAGTTAAATAACTTTAAGTTATTAGATTAAAATGTGATTTGAGTCTCCTGCTTTGCCATGGCGAAAATGATATTACTATTTCAAAGTGTAACTTAATCAGCAACCAATGAAAAGGCTAAAACAACAGAGTAATTAATGAGCAAGTGCGAAAAAGCGCTTTAAATTCTCAAGTTGACGAGGAAGGGGACCTAAACCGCAATTTAACCGATTAAAAAAAATTGTCATTTAATTAAATGTGTAAGATAAAAATTGTATTCTTAATTTTTTTAATACTTTGAGATTAATATTTTGGAAACCTTTCTGAAGTTTAATTTATAAAATCAATGTATAAAAATTACTAAATTATAAAATTAAGAAATCGTTGAAGTGTTAGATAATAATAAATTCATTTACAAGTTAAAATAGTTAAATTTTGTTAAAAATATAAATGATTATGATAGTTTTAATTTGGAAATCATTAGAATAAGATATTTTAGTATTATTAGTTTCACATTAGTGAGTTTGTTACCAAATATTATGATTTCAACAAATTTGTTTATTTCAACATTTTATTTTGTCAAAAGAAAAAAAAAATCAGTATTTTACAAAATAACAAAATTGTAAAAAAAAATAATAAAACATATTTTTGATGTGAAGGCTAAAAGTAACTAAAAATATGCATTTTTTCACTAACATTTGTTGTATATTTCAGTACTTTCTGAAAAAGAAAAAGGTGATGAAATAGATAGTGTTTGAATTGTGATCATCAATATGTTATAAAATTACAGATAAATTTATGTGGTTTCTAGGAGTATGGCTGCTTTTGCTGGTATGTGTGATGGTGGTTCTGCTGAAGATGGTTGTATTGCTGCTTCACGAGATGATACAACCATTAATGCAATGGATTTGGTAAGGTAGACAATTATGGGTTTTTGTTTTATTTTGAGATAAAAATGTAAAATAAAATTTCTTTTATATTTCATTTAGCTTCATGAGAGCAGTTATGATACTGGTAAGGCTTTGCAAGCACTCGTAAAAAATCCAATACCACCAGGAATTGAAAAGAAGTGGCTTGAAGAAGAACAGGTAAATTATATTGTAAGGTTAAAAGAACCATACTTTTTTGTATAGGTAAACTTTAAGCTATGCTGTCAAACAAATTGGCATAAATAGCATATAATTGGTTTTAATTACCTTATATTTTCAAATCTACTTTTTTATTAGTGTCTTTTAAAATCATGAGGTCTTTTATATTGATAAGAGCCCTTAAAATTCTTGGTAAAGCATTCACCAGTTTTGATTGGTAGTCATAGCAATTTAATTTAATTTTGCTATGAGAATTGAATTAAATGTCCATAGTAGAGTTCAACCTCAGAGGATAAATTGATGTATTTGCTGTTTTATGTTCTAATTCATCTCAGAATAAAAGAATTTAAATCACTTCTGTTGACATTGTCTCCAGGTTTTTAATACTTAATTTACTTGTAAAAAGAAGACTTCCTTGAAATATTGCTGTACTGTTAAGGAACTGGCACTTTCCAAAAATTTCAGGTGCATCTTTTTTCAGGCCACTAAAACCAAATGAACCTGTTAAATATTCCCATTATACTGCAGCCATTTAGTTTAACAACTACTGGAAGTCAGCATTCATTGGGCTTCCAAAACCTAAATATGAGACTAGAATATAAATATATATGTGTACTCTAAAATTTTTGACACCCAATGAAGTTAAATTTTGAATAATTGCAATTTTTTCTATTTTTAATGATAGTGCTCACCTTATGAATTATCATAAAACTCCAATTTTTTTTAATTCTGCTATAGTTCTGCTTTATATATTTTAAACCTGAGTAACAGCAACCAATAGAATTCAGTTAAGTTTGTTTTTTAACACATTCATTAATTTTTCCATTATATTTTGATACCTTATACATTCATCTACAGCCAAATAATTATTGCTTTTACTTAATATCTGTGATTTTGAATTCTCTCTTGGGTTTGGATATGTGAAATGGTTTGAAATCCACTTTAAACTGTTTTTAAATCCCAGTCTAATAGCCTTTACGTGAAAAAAAGTTTATCATTGAACAAAAAATCAACCAACCTTGATCTATAACTTAATTTTGTTTGTATAATCTTATTTTTTTACTAAATCATCTTCATTAACATCATAATTCCATCATATGGCCAATTGCAATTAGACAAATATCTGATTGCAATTAGCAATATATTACAGTGTATGTGTGTTTGCATGAGTACAAGAGAGAATAATTGACTATCTGAAAAAATGACTATGTACAAAGGGTGGCCAAAATTTGGTGTGTTTGCTACATTGCATCATAATGGTTTTAATAATAGCATACAAAAACTTACTTGGAAATTTTAAAAAATGTTTCTTCAGGAACCTTTTTAGTACCCATACATTTTATATGCTACTGAATATAAATGGTGAAAAATATCATAGTTTTGATAGTATTGCTTAATACCAATACTGTGATGTCTTGGATACATCATGGTCTTGGACGATGCCTATAGTTTCACTTACCTTTCTTTAGAACCCTAATGTCTTCTGTTTTCAAAAAAATGAATCACTGGCTATCTATCTAGTTTATTTTAAGTTTTTGATAAAATCCTACAATTTGGTGCTTGTTAGGCATGATATCCATTTTTTATATTAAATTCGATTTTTTATGACTATTGATTATGATAATTTCAAGTCTTTACCTTTACTTACCATAGGATAGCTTTATGATTAAATGCTAAAAATTAATTTTAAACATTTTATCAAAATATAAATTAGAAAACAAAATAATAAATGGAAAAAAAAAGTAATATTAACCCCTTGCCTGCCGCGGGTGTATATATGTGCCGCACTAAGCTGATGCGTTAATTGCCCGTGGCATATATATATACGGCTTTCGGAAATAGCTTTTCTGCAATACTCTGCTATAAGTAAAGCGTGACTCGTGGCTTTGGAATGCAATAGAATGTCCTTGACATTGTTTAAAATATCTGTTGTGATGATGTTACTTCTATTTCAAGCGTGCCTCTTCTTTTCCACCGATACACCGCATAACTGCGATCGCCTATGTGAAAACGGTGGCACTGGGAAGCGAATCTCGTAAGTTTTCCTTGGCAGTTAAGGGGTTAATATTTATTTACATTTAATTAAAACATACATATTTTTTGGAATATTTTGTTTCAATTAATTGAACTAGAAACAAGTGAAGGGGCAAGAGTTTAATTAATAGAAAGGCTAAATCAGTGATAATTTTAGGATTCTTAGTTTGTATTATTATTTTTTACTATTTTTTTTAAATTTTATCATAATTAGCTAGGCAATTGCTCATGCCTTT